>JAWPHD010015940.1:0-52519 GCA_037043455.1 Cyrtodaria siliqua
GTGTGAGGTTTGGTGCACCCTAGAACCGGTTTAAACCCCCCAGTGACCTACTTTGCCACTGACCGTTCCAAGGCGGTAGCCCTATTGTCAACCCTTTTTGTGTTTGTGATGTCGTTTGCATTTATTATTGCTTTTGCCTTCTTGTTTGTCTGTTTGCGTGTTTGTTTCTGTGTTTTGTGGTTTACTGTCCTCCTTGAATGCTACTTTCCCTGTCCGATCTTTTTATATTTTTTACTATTTAACTTACATCGCTATTATCCTATCTTCAACGCCCGAACTGACAAGACAGTGTTAATAAAAGTACATCCAATCCAAAGAAAATCCCTGGCAATAAAGTTCAAATCCAGAGCAATTAGCAAACGACACGCCTATATGTAATAAAAAAGGCTGTATACAGTGCATAATTATAAACATCTCGGGACACATCAAAAATTGTACTGAACTATCTCAGCAGTTGCAGCCAAAAATAAAAACAATATATGATACGACCAGAATATCTGAAGGACAAAAGTTCATTACAGGATTTCAGAAGGTGCAATCATATAGTCCCGCGATGTTGTTCTGTTCTGCATAAGAGAAAAGTAAAGCATAGTGACTAACCGTAGAGGGGTCAATCACCAAAAATGAAGTGCGTTGCTATATTAAACGGTTGTATCTTTTTCTGATGAATTTGGTCAGGAAATCTGTTAGACCTCTTTAATTTCAGAAGTGTATAGATCACATCTTCATAGAAAAATAGAAAAAAGATTGCGATATTCTTAGTTGCATTAATGTGTTTATGTTGTTTACACACTTCCTAAGATCCTTGGTCATAATCACCTTCATACAATCATTATCAGACTTGTCAGAAAGTTTATCAAAAGTGTATTTGCAACGCACTGCATTAATGGTTGACCCATTTACAGTTCTCAACTCTGAATTCCTCTTTGAATGTGTGATGCCGGGATAGAATGTGGACCCAATGATGGCGTTTTCCTAAATCCTGACAGGAATGGTAACGTTTAATGTTTGTCTTCAATCTGTCATGTCGTGCCTATAATGGTTAAGGCAATGAATATCTCAACCTGACTTTTGTTGTGACTCGAGTTATAAAATTCGTAAGATTTTTGGTCAATGATCACTTTCATACAACTGTTATTTAACATGGTAACAAATAAATGAAAAAACAAGAAGTAAATATATACGTCGAACAGGAAATATAGCGTTAAACTATTTATAACGCACTTCATGCTATTATGTACAGTGGTTGAGTCATCTAAAGTTCTCCACTATGCTTTCCTCTTTGATTGTACGATGACTGGACAAAGTGTGGATCCTATAATGACGTCTATCTAAATCCTGAAATGGTGGTAACGTTGGATATTTTTTTCCAATCTCGTCTTGTCGTGCCGTAATGGTAATTATTTTGTTACTCTGGCTTCTGCCAAGTCATTACTTGCTTTGTGGCTTTTTTACATATTCATTATGCATTATCATCTTTGTGTTATACTTATATTGCCGATTAATGCTGCTAGTTTTTAAGAGGATATAGCCGCTTAAATACAATAGGATGAAAGTGAGATGTGATGAACCTCAAACCAGGTCTAAACCATTTTTGTCACTGACCGTTCCAAGGCGGTAGCCATATTGCCAACCTTTTTATGCTTGTGATGTCAGACACCTTGCCTTATATTTATCCGTGTGATTGTTTTTTTGGTTCGATTCGTTCAGTGCGTGTTTTTGGATGGCTGTGGTGCTTGAATGTTACATTTCCTGTTCGGCGTTTATATCTATGTTATTCTCTTGTTGCAGTGGCTTCTGCCAAGTTATTGCGTACTTGCTATGTGGCTTTCTGTGCTTATGTTTTTATATTCATGTCTACATGATCATATTTGTGTTATATTTATATTGCCATTGCTGCTGTCCACTTTTTAGAGGATAAAGTCTGACAGGAATTTGATTATTTACACTGTGCGGATTTATTGGGAATGACAATAGGGTATGAGTGAGGTTTGATGCACCAGAGAACCTTGTTTAATTTTGAATTTGCATTTTATAATTACAGTTCGATATTATACTTACCTTTATTTAACACGGGACACTTGGGAGGGTGCCAGATGGAATTCAATGGTCATTATTTGAACATTTCTGGTAGAGAACCATACATTAATGTTTCAGTTCTCTTAATCGTGCAGTTTCAGAGAAGAAATGTTTTTAAAGGTCTTTACCTATATAGGACTGTCTAAAACATAATAATATGCATAATGTTGATTATGTTCGAGAGGGTTGGGGCCATCTTTAAAGTATATGTATTCAATTGAATTGTTCAAGAGTCTTATGATAATTATTGCTATGTTTAATATATACATTGTAAGATTGCCTTTCGATGGAATGAATTTATTCATACTGTCTTGTCAATTTGAGCGCTGAAGGATAATAGCGAGGATGTGTACACTTAAAATCGATTTAATCTCAAGTCATATGGAATACCTTTCGTCTACTTGACCGTTAAACTTTACTTTTAAAATTAAACCAGAATGAAAACTATTCAGAACAAAAGGAATATTGAATCTTTTTTAGATTGCTGGTCTCTCGGACAAACACACCCTATCTAGTTTACCTATAAAACTTTACATTTTATTTACAGTTGGGGTGTCCGTTGCCAAGTGGTTAGAGTCTCTGACTTGAGATCACTTGCCCCTCCCCGCTGTAGGTTCAATCCCTCAGGGGCCTAGGAATTTTTATGTGAGGAAGCTATCCATGGCATCTGGCTTGTGGAACGTCGGTGGTTCTACCAAGGTGCCCGCCCGTGCACGAAAATTGCCCGGAGGGCCATCTAGGGTCTTCCTTTACCAGGGAAAGCTGGAAAGTCGTCATATGACCTTAGCTGTTGGCGCGACTATAAAATCCATTTCAATTCAATTTACAGATGGCTTATTGCTGTGATCGTGGTCGGTAGCATAGGGACCGTTGTAACTATTATCATTGCCTGCGTGTGCTGCTGCATCAAGAGTAATAGAAACAGAACAACCGCTGTCGTTGTGCCAGGTGGAAGTAAGTAGGATTACAAAATATTTCCGCTTGATCAACATTAAATAATAATTCAAATTTCAAGTATCAGTATGATATAAAATTAGTTTAATTGATCGAAAAATAACACAATGTTTTGCTGATTGTTCGTCTCCACGCTGTTATATAATAACAAAAGTTGATACACCCAGACTTAAATTATCATTTTTATATTGATTAATGCTTTGCTTGGTTCTACCGAAATTTGTTAAAGAATCTTTGCCGTGTGTTTTTATACGGCATGGTGCTTTGGTGTAACATTTCAACGCGTGTTATACGACATTATGGTACAAGGAGTTTCGGAATGATAGTTTTACAGTGTTTCATAGTAAACACACAGTTTCTGCATGTTTAACGGTGTCTCATTTGAAAACTAGGTTTCTGTATGACAGCTTTACAAAGCTAGATATCAAACATGTAGTTGTTGTATACCAGTTTTACTTTACAGTGTTACATAGTTTCTGTATGACAGTTTTACACATTTAGTTCCAGAATGACTTGTTATTGAATCAGATGTCACACATACTTTCCAAATGACATGATTGCAGAGTCAGATGCCAAACACATACTTTCCAAATGGCCTAACGAAAAGGTTATATTTCCAACAGGAAGAGTGGAAAATTGTGTATGTGCATAGAAAACTAAGTAATAAAACTAACAACAACAACACTATATATATATTCACTTTACATCATGTTCATCCCTGTATTATTAGACGTAATGGCGATGTCCCAGACAAATCAGATGTCTCAGAACCAAGGTGCCCAATACCCACCCGGTAACTATGGTAACCCACCACCACAGTACCCTGGACCACAATATCCATCTGGAAGCTATGGCCAACAACCTCCGCCAGTCAATGGAACGTATCCAGAAAAACCGCTACCAAAATATTAGTTCAAGGTGTGTAAAAGGTGTCAAAAGACAAATAACGGATTAACAGTGTGTATAATGTGCTGATTAACAATTCGTTTTAATTCAATTTTTTCAATTCAATATTTTATTTAGCATAACAAGGCGGAATACAATACAAAATATTTCAGAGAATAATGCGAACAAAGATACTTCGTTTAGAGAGTGAATACATGTATTACAGTGGAATTATTAATCCATTATTCATTCATTTAACAGTGTGTATAATGTATAATACGCTTCTTATTACTAAAGTGTGATTTGTGTTTAAGTAAATATTATACTAAATAAATTATACTGTTAAATGTCATTCCAGGTCGTTTGTATTTAAAAGGCGAAAGGCAACACTGAACATATTTTCTAACATCAATGCAAACTAAACCTATATAATTGTTTTTTATTTTTCATTTTAATACTCATAAGCCCTATCCATCTATCTAAATATCGTTTTGTGATTAAGTAGATTTTGATAAAAATAAACAAATCCTTAAAATAATAAATTAATTTTATATGTTAAAACTCAATCCTTACTTTTGATGAAAAAACAAAATTTAAGCCACATATAATAAAAATGGTCAAATGTTATGTGTACAGTTTGAAGATTGAAATACCACGTTTATGTTCTTTCAATCGGTTGCAAAATTAAATTCATTCCGTAATCTGCCTTTAACTTTTACAAGATGGAAAAAATCACTATATCAAATTTTTTCTATGTACATTTCATACGTCGATTGCTTTTCTATTGTTATTATTTGAACAAAGATAATCAATTGTATTATTAAGCGAATGCTATATTTAGTGTGATAAATAATTATTACAATGTGATTAAGTTAATTGAATAATATATATATACAGCTTCTTATGTTTCTTTCTCCATTTTAGATAGCACGATGGACTGTTACTTGTGTGTGATACGCTGGCTTCATAACCGCTGCTCCCAATTAAATTCCATTATGTTTATTTCGCTCTTCGGGGCATTTAATTTTATTAGATACTGGGACCATACGCCGTGGGGAAGCATATAATTCCATGGCCACCGCCGTATGCATGCCATCTTCGGGATGGTTAAAATTGTGTACTATTGATTTTATGAATATTGAGTTCTGCTCAAACCGGGGCTAGATTGCGTGAGCGGTAGCTAGCATATTTCACTACCGCTCATAAACAGTCTCAATCAAACCAAGACAGCAATATTTCTTAAGTGGCGTGCTCGGCCGTTTCCAAAGGTCCATTATCATACTCTTTTTCGTATATAGATCAAGCTTTTGAGCGTCATTGGCATCACTGATTTCTTTCGGTTTGTCCATATGCAAAAACTTTTCTTAGCCTTGTTATTCAGAGATGGACGTATCCCTACGGCCCCGTGTATCGGAGTCTTCCGAGCACGTTAAAACACATGGCAATTTATTTGATAGTAATAGTAGGGTACGCTGCACGGATACATATATTTCCTTAACCTCCGTCTGAGCGGATCTTACAGAATTAATTCACGCGTTGATGAATTCACAACTAGTCACTGCCTGCTGTTGTAAACAGGATGAATACAACTCGGTACTGTCTTATGTCGTACACATGATAAGCACAACTAGTTACTGGCTGCTGTTGTAAACAGGATGAATACAGCTAGGTACTGTCCTATGTCGTACACATGATAAGCACACCTAGTTACTGGCTGCTGTTGTAAACAGGATGAATACAACTCGGTACTGTCCTATGTCGTACACATGATAAGCACAACTAGTTACTGGCTGCTGTTGTAAACAGGATGAATACAACTCGGTACTGTCCTATGTCGTACACATGATAAGCACAACTAGTTACTGGCTGTTGTTGTAAACAGGATGAATACAGCTAGGTACTGTCCTATGTCGTACACATGATACGCACAACTAGTTACTGGCTGCTGTTGTAAACAGGATGAATACAGCTAGGTACTGTCCTATGTCGTACACATGATAAGCACAACTAGTTACTGGCTGTTGTTGTAAACAGGATAAGCAACATGGGATTTTAATCATTTGTAGAATTGTATACAAGAGTATGATAGTGGATCTTTGGAAACGTCCGAAAACGATAAATACGAAATATTGCAGTCTCGGTTTGATTAAGACTGTTCATGGACGGTAGTGAAATATGCTTGCTACCTTTCACGCCCCCTTGCCCAGGGTTGAGCAGAAATCAATATTCATAAAATCAATAGTGCAAAAATTGTAACCATCCCGAAGATGGTATGCATATGGCGGTGGACATGCCATAAAATGTGATAGCAGTTTTGATCGTGTTTTCTTGTCTAAAACATATATGGCTTTAAATACGATCATCTAAATATAGATACAAAAATGAGATATAAGTCCACAGCGTCCGAACGCAATGGCATCGTAGGTCCGCACTGTACTGCAAACAAGGACTTGATAATACAATAAAAGAGAAAAAAAACAACAGAAAGGGTGGTGAAGACAGGGTTACCGACTTGGAACGGTCAGTAGGCAATAAGGCAATAAGGCCTAATGTTTAGCTTGAATCGATTTTATATGCGCGAAAATTCGAACAGGAAAAGTAGCATTCAATGACGACAGTCAACCACAAACACACACAGCAATAAAGAACAACTTTAAAGATGAATAAAATGCCAAAAAAGAGCAAATTAACTATCGAATGAACAAAATACAATACACAACAGAAAGGATGGTGAAGACAGGGTAACCGACTTGGAACGGTCAGTGGGCAATATGGCATACCGTTAGCGTAAATCGATTTTAATTATACACAACCTCACTATTATCCTGTCTTCACCGCTCAAATACAGCTTACATAAAAGTACATCCCATCGAAAGAAAATCTCTAACAGTAAATACAGATATAAAACTCGGTCAAATAAGACATCACAAACACAAAAGTGTTGACAATAGGATTACTGCCTTGGAACGGTCAGTGGCAAAAAAGGCCGCTTCGGGTTTTAACCCAGGTTCTAGGGTGCACCGAACCTCACACTTACCCTAATGTCAATCCAATAAAACGGGAGACTCTCAATAAAAATATCCGCGCCATGAACTATTCTCTAACCAACAAGGCAGCATTAATAGGCAATATAAGTAAATACAGATATAAAAATCGAACAGGAAAAGCAGCATTAAAGAACGACAGTCAACCACAAACACAAACAGAAACTAAGAACAAATTTAAAGATAAATTAAAAGCTAAATCAGACATCACCAACACAAAAGGGTTGATAGCAGGACTACAGCTTTGGAACGGTCAGTGGCGGAAAAGTCACTGATGGTTTAAACCAGGTTCTAGGGTGCACCAAACATCACACTTACCCTACTGTTAACCCAATGAAACAGGACGGGGTAAATAAAGAAATCACCGCCATGAACTTTCTCTTACCAACAAGCCAGCATTAATAGGCAAACAAGTAAAACACAAAGATGCTCGTGTATATATAAATATAAAATAAAAATAGCATAGGAAGCCACAAAGAAGGTACTCAATGACTTGGCACAAGCCAGAGCAACACGAGAATACACCATAGAGGGCACGACAAGACAAGACTCAAACATTATACGTCACCGTCCTTTTAGGCTTTATGTAGACGTTATCATAGGATCCACAGCCTTTCGGTCATCGCACAATTAAAGAGAAAAGCATAGTGGCGAACTGCAAAAGGGTCCACCACTATGCATGCAGTGCGTTACAAAATGATAGGGTCATTATCTCTTTTGATAAACCTTTTAACAAGTTTAACAAAGATCGTATGAAAGTGTTATGACCAAGAATCTTACGAAGTTTGTAAATCACGTCACCATAGAAGTAAGGTTGGGATAGTCCTTGTCGCAGAAGAGTTCTTAAATTACTTTTATATTTGGAAAGAAGATCAGGGTTACGATAATAAAATCTTGCAAAGGTTTTACGAAGTTTATTGTAACGGTAACCCTGATGGAGTAGATGCTCGTGTATATATAAATAAAAAAAAAATAGTCTAGAATATAGTTCACATCCAAAGCAATTAGGAAACGATACATGTATATATTATTGTAAAGATATATCAAAAACGTAATTAGATATACCTCAGGATGTGTCCAGAATTGTACTGAACAACCAGAGCAGTTGTAGCAGAAGAGAAAAACAATCTAGGGTACGAATAGAAAACCTGCTGGACAAAGGTTCAAGCACCATCCTCCTTTTTAAGGGTTTCAGAAAAAAAATAATGTTTTAACTTCACCCACACAACCCCTCATTATGAGGTTGCGACAGTAAATATGCTTTATTCCGCCTGATTATGGCGATAGGGCCTTCATTTGTATCTGACCTTTACCAAAGTCGGCCAGATTGTTGATATTAATGAAAGCGCTAAGACAAGTTCGAAAACCAGCTAGATCGGTTTAGTAACATCCGATGTATCGTTCTTGAAATTTTAGAAAATTGCTATATATATTTCCCTAGCTCTCTAGCTTTTTCATTATCAACCCAGTCTTTATCAATTTACCAATCAAGGCCAGATTATTGATATTGATGAATGCTTGAAAATCAGCTACATCTGTATAGTTACACCAGAGTTATGGCACATATATTGAACAATCTCTGTTAAATCTCTAGACATATTTTCATCCGATCCTTACCAAATTTGTTTAGAATGGTCAATAGAAGCTCAACTAAGTTTGAAAAACAACATTATCTGACGAATACAAATCATTATGAAAAAAAAGCTATCTCGTCAACAAACTTAACGTAAACAAAAATAATACAGTACGGAATTTTGGATTAGAAGAAATGCCGTTTGAAGTTGAATCCCAAGAGAAACAGACTGAAATCGATAAGTTTTAGCGTATTGGTTTCTAAACGTATTTGTTTTTCTAGAGCTTGTAGTCAAGATGCATGCCATCTTCGGAATGGTTAAAATTGTGTGCTGTTGATTTTATGAATATTGAGTTCTGTCTCAACCCGGGGCTAGAGGGCATGAGCGGTAGCTAGCATATTTCACTACCGCTCATGAACAGTCTTAATCAAACCGAGACTGCAATATTTCGTACGTGTCGTGCTCGGCCGTTTCCAAAGGTCCATTATCATACTCTTTTTTTAATGAATTTCGTTTTCGTAATCTGTATATAACTAAGAAGCTACTCCATCACGGCTAAACGTCAAAAAAACTTTAAAATAGTAAAAGTAGATATAAAAGTCGTACAGCACGGGTATAATTCAAGGACCACAATCAGCCACAAACACGCACAGAAACAAACACTACTTACAAAGTTGAATACAATGCAAGATATGACATCACAAAACTACAAGGGTTGACAATAGGGCTACCACCTTGGAACGGTCAGTGGCAAAAACTGACAATGCAAAAATGCTCCTGGGTTTTAAACCAGGCTCTAGGGTGCACCAAACCTCACTCTTACCCTATTGTCATCCCTATAAACGGAACAGTGAACATAAAGATTTAGGTAAACGTCATAATACGGTCGCACAATCAAAGAGGAAAGCATAGGTGCGAAATGTAAGTGGGTCAACTACTAGACATGCAGTGCGTTGCAAACGATACGGTCAAAACCTCTTTTGATAAACTGTTTAACAAGTTTAATAAAGATCGTATGAAAAATGATATATAGGGTCCTATAGAAACCACAGCGTCCGAACGCAATGGCATCGTAGGTCCGCACTGTACTGCAAACAAGGACTAGAAACTACAATGAAAGAGACAAAAAACAACAGAAAGGGTGGTGAAGACAGGGTTTATGACCAAAAAAAGGGTGGTTTATTAAAGTGATTATGACCAAGAATCTTACGAAGTTTGTAAGTAACATTTTGCAAAGGCTTTTCGAAGTTTATAGTAACGGTAGCCCTGCCGGAGTAGCTTTGAAGTTACACAAACATTACGAATATATATTTAAGCCTCAACACGACTACAAGCTTCAGAAAAACGAATACACATAGACCCCCATAAGAAGTAGCTCGAGGAACATCCCCATCTAAGTGGAGATAATTAACAATATCAAAATCAAAACTGTTGTCATATATTTTGCTAATTATTTCACAATGCTCAATAGAGAGATGTAAATAAAGAAAGGAAGCGACAATATCAGAAATGTTTTCTTTGCTGAGTTGAAGTTCTTTATGATAGATTGTATTAACCATAGTAGAAAAGAAGTTTTCAATTTTCAATATGTCATCCAGATACCAAGAGGTGTAACCGTGATCTACTTTTAATGACAACATTAAAATGCAATCGAGGGTGGAGGGGAGGGGCCATATTCTTGCCTGGTAACCATACTGGGAAGGATTGTCCAATATAAAACTATTAAACATGTATTAGTATGTCTATTAATAGTATGCTATTAGAGAGATTTCAACTATCAACATAGTTATTGTTTTTCTGAAGTGTACTTTGCAAGAAATATTTTAAAACCCAAATAAGCTCAAGAATAATGACCCTCGGCTGCCTTTTTTGCCACTGACCGTTCCAAGGCGGTAGCCCTATTTTCAACACTTTTGTGTTTGTGATGTCTTATTTGGTATTTTATTCATCTTTCAATGTGTTCTTTGTTTCTGGGTGTGTTTGTGATTGACTGTCGTCCTTGAATGCTGCTTTTCCTGTTCTATTTTTATATCAATATTCTCATAACATTATACAGATCATAAAAAACCTGTAACTATAACACATAGAAATACAATATAATCATATGCTTTGATTACATGCATTAAGCTGCAATGTCTCGGTTGGTTAGTTTAATGCTCCAACTATGTCATATGTGCAATGTTTTAGAAAACGATTACTATAGAATATTTAAATGCCATGCAATCTCAGTCCATTGAGGATTTTAGTATAAAATTGTGTCGTAGAGAACATGCGGATTCAAACTCACTTTCTGCATGGAAAAGCCAATTGTTTAAATTATAGATAGACGTATTAACTTTTATAATGATACCCCCTCGTTACCTCCTCAGAGACCTCGGTTTTCCTTTCGTAATTTAAAATCGGAAATGCAAGAATTTCATAATAAATTTATTTTTGTTCCTGCTGATAAAGCAGCTAATAATGTCATTATTGTTTGACGCCTACATTACGTCAATGTTCTATCTTTTGAACTCGGTAGCACTAATTCGTATATACCAGTTAAATCTACTGAGGATGATGTTGTTTCCACACATATCACTCGGTGCTCTACTTTCAAGGCTGGGGTAGCCGAAAAGCAGAACAAACTGCCAACTATGTACTGGATTCCTAAATTACATAAAAATCCGTATAAGGCCCGCTTTATTTCGATTTCTAGTGCCTGCACCACCACAAACATCTCCACACGTTTAACTTCTTGTCTTATTGCCGTTAAGGTTTACGTTAAACAATATTAGGCCAAAACTTATTAAAAACCTGGGACTAATTTGTTTTGGTTTATTAAAAATTCAGGTAGACGTTCTTGATAAAATTTGCAATAAACATCAAGTTTCATCTATAAGCACTTATGACTTCTCTACACTATATACAACCTTACACATCACCTTATCGAAGACAAGCTTATTGCTCTTATTCAAAAAACATTAGATAGAGAAAATACTACATTTTTGGCCTGTAATAATATTAAAGCGTTTTTTACTAACGGCAGTTTAGACAATTACACTATGTGGACTTGCCAAAGTTTGTGAAGCACTCATCTTCCTATTAGATAATATTTTCGTCAGGTATAGAACGACCGTTTATAGACAAACTGAGCACCCCTGTCGCAGATTTGTTTTTATATTGCTATGAAAGAGATTTTATGCAGATCCTTTCAACACAGACAGATACACAGATACACAGACAGATGTTATTGCCTTTGAGTGCTGTGATTTCTTAAGGACCATTTTTTCTCATTGTTGGTTTTCTCTGTATATCTGAAGATGTACATATGTATTATCTTGTATTATCTTTTACAAGATAAATATTAGAATGCGAAATGACAATATCATCTGTTCTTTCTTTAACAACTAAGATGCATGATTTTCCCGCCAGGTTAGTTGAGTCAATTTACTGAAATGTGTAACTTAAGGTAAAAGAGAAAGTATTTATCCTTGCAATAGTTGTTTGTATCGATGCTTGTTTTTGGTCGTCTGTGATACTTCAATGCTACATTTGTTTATTTCGATGCGTGTGTTTGGTCGTCTGTGATACTTCAATGCTACATTTGTTTGTTTCGATGCGTGTTTTTGGTCGTCTGTGATACTTCAATGCTACATTTGTTTGTTTCGATGCGTGTTTTTGGTCGTCTGTGATACTTCAATGCTACATTTGTTTGTTTCGCTGCGTGGTTTTGGTCGTCTGTGATACTTCAATGCTACATTTGTTTGTTTCGATGCGTGTTTTTGGTCGTCTGTGATACTTCAGTGCTACATTTGTTTGTTTCGATGCGTGTTTTAATGCTTCATTTCCTATTAGACTTGTATGTCTTTTTTATCTGTTTTTCATAGGGGGAATGCATATTGATTTTTACATAGGGTAACTAGAGTAACCTTATTTCCTTAGGCAATGCAAATTGTTATCTATGATGGGAAGAGATACCTTTTTGTCCGTGTGCAGTGCAGTTTGTTATCTATTAGAGTTAACTGTTTTTCACAGGCAACGTTATTTGTTATCTGCAACGTGTAACCTTCGTAAGAGGTTATAGGTTATGATCTTTAATACTCCGTCATGTATCTTTTCTTCTTTATCTTCTGTCGTTTACTCGTAACCAAAACGTTATATTGCAAAATACAGTAAAATATTCAGTTCAGAAGGATATCGTCTGCTCTTTAGGACGATTTATAACCTGACATTATAGTTTCGTCGGATTGTGTAAACCATTTTATACCGTCGTTATATTCATATTAGAAAAGGATGTTGAAAACAAGTGTGCTCTTCCTGCTCCTATCTTTGGCAGGTAACATATTTATTTTTAAGCTTTCAAATCTTTAAAGGTTTAAATGGGAAAATCTCAAATGTCTAAACTAACAGCACAGGACAATATTCGGATTGCATAAGACACATAGATACCCTATTCAACATCAGAAGATAATAATCATCATGTGCACGATGTATACGAAACTATCACGCTTATATGAATATGATGCATGTGCAAGGGATTTCCGACTCAACTTACTTTACTAGTACACAGAAAATAATCTAAGTGCATATGATAGGTTATTGAATAAGATAGCATACAACAAATCAACTGAAATAAACATCATGACCAAGGTTTCTACAAAACTAGCATACCAATATGAATATGCTACAAGTACGAGGAATTTCCAACTGACTTCATTTATTGTGGAGTACTATTTACATTAAATAATTTCGCTATTAAAAACTTCATATTTATATATATAATTTTATAGTTTTATTTTGATAACACTCAGGGAGTCCGTTGCAGAGTGGTGAGAGTCTCTGACTTGAAATCACTTGACCTTCACCGCTGTGTGTTCGATCCCTCTGGGGCCTAGGAATCTTTATGTGAGGAAGGTATCCACCTGGATAGCGGAACGTCGGTGGTTCTACCCAGGTGACCGCCCGTGCACGAAAACTGACCGTAGGGGCAGCTGGTGTCTTCCGCCACCAATGGAAGCTGGGAAGTCGCCATATGACCTTAGTCGTTGGTCAAAGACGCCGCATATTTGTTTAAAAAAGGAGGAAGTAAAGGAGCTGCAACGCATGTGAAAAACTGAATGTGTTCTTCAAGCTGATCAAAAGCTTCTTTAAATAATAGAAACAACACAAGTCAGGAATCAGGTAGTGTTGGGTAGTGGGCAATACATACAACGAGAAAGATGAACATATAAAAAAAATGTTTTTATTTTAAAACAAGACATTGACTTAAATTGCCTTCATTGTCTCAGTAAATTGAAGATTTACATTACTCGGAAAAACGATGGGGTATATTTTTAAAATATATATTTACAGATATTCAAATCAATTTAGAATCAATTTACTTCATTCTTGAATTATGTGCAGCGAGAATTGTGAATCGCAGAACTAAGTCTATACATTTGAATCAGTAGAAAATCCTATTGTAAGATATTGTTTTAACCAAAGCGAAATGAAACAAGTTTATGCAATGCTTGAGTACTTTAAACTTATGCATTAAAGATTGAAAGCGGGTTTTTTATTATGTCATTTTAAATTGAATAATTTTATTTTGAAACAGTAATATATGTATAAATCAGAAAATGATTGTTATTGAAAAGTTGCTATTTTCAAACTACGGTGATGAATATGAAATTTAAATTGGTCTTATGGAGAAACATATAGTAACACATTATGTATTTAGCAACCAGATTTAAGATGAAAAGTGTATCAGTGCGAAAAAACACACATAAAACCATTACGGGGTCCGAGTATAAACTTTCATACCCTATCCAACCCCTTCTCAGAAGAGAAAATGGGGTTGACTGGTATGAAATAAAACCTTAATTTCGGCTTTAAAATTATGCAATTTGTAAAATAAAAACATTTAAAAGGTAATTTTAATCAGGTTATCACATTTATTCTTTAAAAAGTGTTCTTAAACGTATTTTATCTGTCGAAATATCCGTTATAAATTCCTGCTAATATAAGCGTTTCCATCGCTTAATGGAATTAAGCCGGGACCACGTAATGACTATAATAGAACTTTCCTCGTGATCTAGTATTAGAAACTGTTGTCGAGTTTTGGACCTCTTTTAACCGACCGTTAGTTTACAAATATTATTTCTTATGGATCGTTGATACTATTTAATATCTCTAATAACTATTAATTGGCCCGTATTTCGCTTTTCACAGAATGGTATTACTTTCTGTCTCTGTGTGTGTTTGTAGCTGACTGTCGTCCTTGAATGCTGCTTTTCCTGTTCGATTTTTATATTTGTGTTAACAATAGTGTTGTTTGTGCCGTGTGGCGACCGTAGAAATTCTCCCCGTACATGCAATCAATATTGTTATCTTTTCACAGCGATTGGTCCAGATTTTCCTTAAACGCGTGTGTTTCATATACCGCGTTGAAGGTTTTGTGCTCGTCGACATTTTGGCTCGTTGTATTAGGGTTTTCCTTAACTTTCCTCGTGATCTAATATTAGACACTGTTGTCGAGTTTTGTACCTCTTTTAACCGTCCGTAAATTTACAAATATTATTTCTTATTGATCGTTAATACTATTAATATCCCTATGCAATCCGGTCATTGTGTGATAATTTTATTTTTTGGAGAATAATTAACTTTCCCTTGGATACAGTGACACATGAACATGTACATGTATAATGTGACGTAACAGCAATGTAATCCGTTACTGCATTAGGTAGCGTGTTATATTTAGACGCGTAAAATGCCCAATTAACTGTCTGAAAAATATGAGACTATACCTAACTGTTCATATAAGCTCCCTACCCATAAATCTTCATTCCAATATCTCATTCCTAACTGAAGTTATTGAGTGGAAACAATTTTTCTACTTTTAGTAGCAGTGACCTTGACCTTGACCACAGTGACCCCAATCCCAAGCGTCCTCTCATATAAGCTAGATAACCATAAAGTCTCATTCCAATATCTCATTCCTAACTGAAGTTACTGAGCGGAAAATGTTTTTCTATTTTTAGTAACGGTGACCTTGACCTCAGTGACCCCAAATGCAATCCCAAGCTTTCTTTTAATATCAGCTACATACCCATAAAGTTCGAATCCAATATATCATTCCTAACTGAAGTTATTGAACCGAAACAGTTTTCTATTTTTAGCAACAGTAACCTTGACCCCAGTGACCCCAAATGCAATCCCAAGCTTTCCTTGTATATAAGCTACCTAACCATAAGTTTCAATCCAATATCTCGTTCATAACTGAAGTTATTGAGCGGAAACAGATTTTTTCTATTTTTAATAAGAGTGACCTTGAGCCCAGTGACCACAAATGCAATCCCAAGCTTCCTTTTAATATCAGCTACATACCCATAACGTTTCAATCCAATATATCATTCCTAACTGAAGTTATTGAACCGAAACTGTTTTCTTTTTTTAGTAACAGTACCCTTGACCCCAGTGACCCCAAATGCAATCCCAAGCTTCCTTTTTATATAAGCTACCTAACCATAAAGTTTCAATCCAATTTCTCGTTCATAACTGAAGTTATTGAGCGGAAACAGATTTTTTATATTTTTAATAACAGTGACCTTGAGCCCAGTGACCACAAATGCAATCCAAGCTTTTTTTCCTATAAGCTATGTAACCATAAAGTTTCATTCCAATATCTCATTCCTAACTGAAGTTATTGAGCGGAAACCTTTTTTTCTATTTTTAGTAGCAGTGACTTTGAACTTGAACTTGACCCCAGTGACCCCAAATGCAATCCCAAGATCCCTTTCCTATAAGCTACATACCCATAACGTTTTTATTCCAATATCCCATTCCTGACTGAAGTTCTTGAGGGGAAACCGTTTTTCTATTTTAGTAACAGTGACCTTGACCCCAGTATCTCTCTAATGCATTCCCAAGCTTCCTTTTCATAAAAAATGACTACCAATAACATGTCATTCCAATATCTCATTCCTAACTGAAGTTATTGAGCAGTAACATGTTTTTATATTTTAAAGTGAACTTGATCCCAGTGACCCAAAATGCAATCCCTATCTTCCTTTTCATATAAGCTAGCTATCGATAAAGTTTCATTCAAATATCTCAATTCTAAATAAAGTTACTGAGCGGAAACAGTTTTTCTATTTTTAGTAACAGTGACCTTAACCCTGACGCCAGTGACCCCAAAAGCAAATTCAATCTTCCTTTTCATATAAGCTACCTACTATACCCATAAAGTTTCGTTATAATATCTCATTCCTAACTGAAGTTATTGAACGGAAATGCGATAGACTGTCGGACAGACAGACGGAGTGCAATCCTATTTTCCCTCCGGTCTACGACCGGTAGTGAACTAATAAAGTATGTAAGCAGTAGCAGCACAGCATGTTTAAACGTGCGTACAAAGGAATTTAACTTGTTCGGTTCGCAGTAACGGCTTTTACCCCTGCCCATTTTTTCTCGGGTGCCGTTATAGTACGGCTTTTATCCCTTACCCTATTTTACTCGGGAGTGGTTATTATTCATATGTAATTCTTTTACATAAGCTTCCCTCCTGATTATAAATGTCTATACTAAAATACGTCTCTCATAAAATCTACTACTACAAATAATTGTTAATGTTATAGACCCATTAGATTAGTAACTCCGGATGTTAATTGTAAAGTTTGATATGCCATGAGTCCTTTTAACATGTGTATGCGCAGTAGAAAAATTACAAAAAATTGTTATTTCTATACTTTTACTAATCAGAATACTTTCAAGTTTTTTATCTCCACTAGACATTTTATTCAGTTCAATTCTTTAAAATGTATATGACATAATCTGAAAGTACACACTCATATTTGTTTTAAATAGTTCAATCATATCTTATTTATCAACGGAGATTAAGCTATATTAACCTTAATATATATATAATGGACGGTTCTTTTTTTTTAATTAAGATCATTCCATTTACTCGCAAGCTGATCTGGGTTTACAATGGAGGCAAAGGTTATTATAGTCGTGCTTAGCGGGTTAAGGGTTAAGTATTTTTCCCTGAAGGCTGGGAAGATAACATGAACAGTATAAATGTTTAGGTTAACAAAAGTTATCCGTTACAGTTCTAGACGCATGCATTTTATGTCTGAATATCTTTTTATGTTTAAATATGTAGAAAAAAAATAAAATAAATAAAGTGACATTAAATGTTACATGTTGTTTGTTTACATGCGTGTTGTTGGTGGACTGTGTTCAAGGAACAATATTTAATTAATTATACAGTGAAAAAGACAACATACAACAGAAATGGTGGTGAAAGCAGGGTTACCGACTTGGAACGGTCAGTAGGCAATAAGGCCTACAGGTTAGTTTGAATGGATTTTATGAAAACACAATCCTCTCTATTATCATGTTTTCATCTTATTACAACAAACCTTCGGCCAAAACACATAACATGTATACAGTACATGTATCATATTATTTACAAGTGGTTTGGTTGTTACGAGTAAATGTACAACTACATGACAATACTACCAATACAATAATATTACTATTGTATAAGAGTACATACTAATCGTGAATAAATCCACTTAATATAATAAGAGCATAATACACAAACGTAGCTACATGTTTTATAACAAATTCATTTGTGCATGGAATTACAATATTAAGCTTGTGTTTATTAGGAAACTCATAGTACTTTTTAGGAATATATAAGTCATTGAGTACCTTCTTTGTGGCTTCCTATGCTATTTTTATTTTTGTATTTATATATACACGAGCATCTTTGTGTTTTAATTGTTTGCCTATTAATGCTGGCTTGTTGGTTAGAGAATAGTTCATGGCGGTGATTTCTGTATTCTGTTTCATTGGGTTAACAGTAGGGTAAGTGTGATGTTTGGTGCACCCTAGAACCTGGTTTAAACTACCAGTGACTTTTCTTTATTGAAAAAGGAGAAATAATTAGTAGACTCTATGGCAAGAGAGATAGTTTTGATTTTGATATTGTTAATTATTTCCACTTAGATGGGAATGTTCCCCGAACAACTTCTTATGGGGTTCTATGTTTATTCCTTTTTGAAGCATGTAGTCGAGTTGAGGACTTTAATATTCGTAATACTTGTATAACTAAAACGCTACTCCAGGGCAGGGCTACCGTAACTATAAACTTCGAAAAGCCTTTGCAAAATATTATTATCGTAATCCTGATATACTTTTAAAATGTAAAAGTAATTTCAGAACTCTACTGCAACAACGTGACTTCTATGGTGATGCGATTTACAAACTTCGTAAGATCCTTGGGCATAATCACTTTCATACAATCTTTTTTTAAACTAATTAAACAGTTCATCAAAAGAGGTTATGACCGAATCATTTTGCAACGCACTGCATGTTTAGTTGTTGACCCACTGACAGTTCGCCACTATGCTTTCCTCTTTGTGCGACGACCGGACATATTGTGGACCCAATGATGACTCTAATTAAATCCTCAAAGGACGGTAGCGTTTTATGTTTCTCTTAAATCGTGTCTTGTCGTACCGTTAACGGTTTGTTCTCTTGTTGCTTTAGCTTCTACCAAGTCATTGAGAACATGCTTTGTGGCTGTTAAAGGCTTTTGTTTTTAATATTCTATACACATGATCATTTATGTGTTTTATGTACATTGCCTATTACTGCTGCCTTGTTTGCTATAGAATATAACCTGGCGGAGATATCTTTATTCTTTATTTACCCTGTCCCGTTGTATCGGGATGATAATAGGGTAAGATTGAAGAATCTGGTTTAAACCCCAAGCGGCCTTTTTTGTCTTTGACCGTTCCAAGGCGGTAGCCCTATTGTCAACCCTTTTATGTTTGTGATGTAATATCTTGCCTTTTATTCAATTTTGTAGTTGTTGTTTGTTTCTGTGCATGTTTGTGGTTGACTGTGGTCCTTGAATGCTACATTTCCTGTTCGACTTTTATATTTACTTTTACGATATTAAAGTTTCTCGACGTTTATGGTAACGGTAGCCGTGATGGAGTAGCTTCTTAGTATACACAGAAAACGAATAGGAAATTCCTCAACTCGACTACACAAGTTTTAGAAAAACGAATAAGTTGAGAAACCGAGACCCCATAAGAAGTAGTTCGGGGAACATCCCGATCTAAGAAATCGTTTTCCAAACCCTATCTAGGTGTTCAAGAAATAAAAGTACGTATATGTGCCGATTAAAAGTATACGTTTATCGTACCGGAGATTAAATATGCGTAAATTGAAATAAGTTGATAGCGCTTAATTAGACGTTCCAGTTTGGTCTTTTTGGACTGTCTGTTTGAAGCTGTTTATATTGTGTCTATAGGGTTAGGACTTTCAAAACATGTGAGTTATAGATATAACTGTAAAATGTGCATGTTGATGGCGGCATAGGGACTTTACGATCACGTACTTCAGTTTATCAATGCAACGCTGTTATCTAGGACTTTCATCGATACACTTCGGCTTGACGCTACTATAATCTTTAAAAAATACTTACGAATAGGCATGTTTGCCCGGCCGTTATCCTAACCTGTCAGTAAAATATTCCACTCATCACCGTTTCTTTTCCTGTTGTTAATTCTCAATGGACAGAGTTTCGTGTGTTTGTCAAAAAGGTTGTTATTAGGTGTAATAGGTACATACTCGAAATGATAACTATGTCGAACATTATTGTGCTGCTTAGTTTCCTATCTCTGACAGGTAAATTATGTTTTCTTACTTCCTTTAATACTCGTTAACACCCTATTAACACCCTATTATAATGATAAATTTAGTACAATTGCAGAGGCATTAAACCTAAATCATGGAGACAATCTACGGATCACTCTTTTCTTTTCTATTATACAGTCGAAAGATCAGGCTTTCGAAAAATAGGTAAATATCAAAAATGCGTATAATAAACACAATTTATAAATATGAGATTAATTTAAATGCCATATTTAATTTAGTCGTTTGCTTTCGGTTATCATAAACGCTTTAATAACATAGACGTTATTTTAGGCGCTTTAATAACATAAACGCTTCAATAACATAGTCACTTTAATATCATAGACGCTCTAATAACATATATGTTTTAATAACAGACGCTTTAATAACATGTACGCTTGTATATTATACAATAGCATATTGCACGTGATAAGAAAGAACTTACAACTGACAACTTGCGGTCGGACAATTTTATTTTGCGTAATAAATGCATATCACTATTGATAAGAAACCGAGCAGAACTATTATAATGGGTTTTCTGCGTTTGTTTACGTTGTCACATCTCCGGACGTTATTAATAATATGTTAAAACACTTGTTAAATAGTTTATTTTTTCCAACACATAGAGTTAGTAGTGGGTTATTTTGAATCTATAGAACAAAAGTTGATTTTGTGAATGTTACTGAGAGGACCCTTTATCTTATTTGTCATAAACGAACATTTTTAGGAAAAAATACATTTTTAAATAAAGATTGCCATAATAAGTCTCTTCTTAAGATATCTCTTGTTGAAAAAATACAATTTCAAAATACTTGGACAATCCTTTTCTTCTAATCATCTAAACATCAAACGTTAGCGTCCTTTGAGTATTTAGGTAGACATCATCATAGAGTTCACAAACTGTATCCTATAGAACTAAAGAACTTTATCCTAAATAACTTCAACTCAACAAAGCTAATAGTTCTGATACTGCCGCACCTTTACTCGGTTTACATCTCTCTACTGAAAATGGAGAAATAACGAACAAAATCTATGACAAGAGAAATGATAATTTTGATATTGTTAATTATCCCCACTTAGATTGGGTTGTTCAATGAGCAACTTCGCATGGGAAATATGTTTCTCCATTTATTCGTTTTTTGAGAAATTTAATATCCGTAATCTTTGTAAAATAAAGAAACTACCCCATCAGGTCTACAGTTACCAAAAACTTCGAAAATCTTTTCAAAGTTTTATGATCGTAATCCTTATTTTCACGGGTAATACGTAACAAGAAAGGAAGCAAAACCATCAACAACTATTTTTAAAATATACTCAACAAATTTATTGTACAATGAAAAATTTCAGTGACATAATATACATGAATTAGATCCAGTATTTCTTTAAAATCCAATTTCAAAATAAAGCCCAAATAATATTAACAAGTGTCTCTTTAATCTACATTGTCAAGTGTCCCTTTTATCCAATTTGACAAGTGTCCCTTTAATCCAATTTTATTTTAAGTCTTATTTAGTTTAATAATTCACAATAGTCCAAATACTCCAATGTCACCTTTAGTATAGATGAGCACAGTACTTGTTAAGCTCCTCTCACAATGTATATTTTAATTAAAAAATCATCCAATATTTTCATAATGTTTTTTTTTACCATTATACTGAACTCTGATGTAAATACTTCAAACTGAACTGAACGACTGACAATGTCGCCAGGCCATACTTATACTGCCATAGACCTAGATGCTTTAGAATATTCCAATAAAATAAACATGTTATTTTGAAAACCATTGAATGATAGTATAAACATCATTTGATGTGAAAACATCATCTTTCATATGTTGTTTCACATCATAAGCATAATTACTCTGTTCACCCATTCATTTTTTTTGGCGACGTGATTTAGAAACTTTGTAAGATCTTTGGTCATAATCACTTTCATACACTATTTTACTAAACTTAGAATATTTATCAAAAGAGGTTGTTACCTTCTCATTTTACAACGTACCGCATGTTTAGTGATTGACCCATTCACAGTTCATCATGTATTCAACATACATTATACTCATTTTCAGTAATACCATTATTAGAATGAAATTATACGTATTCCTAATTGTATTTTATTATTAGTCTTTACTATTAATTAATTTTGCCAAATGTATCCAAACATAGCAATGAGCTGGATATACATCATAAAAGACTTGAAAGCTGGAGAATCCGGTTTCATGCCTCACCGCCGCCACCAAGTAGATATAAAAGTCGAACAGTAAATGCAGCATTCATTGACCACAGTCAACCAAACACACGCATTGAAATAAGCAATAATTACAAAGATTAATAAAAGGGTGAAAACGTAAACGTAAAAGGGTTCTTATTTCTATCATGAACAAATATATAGACATTGTTCTTTCAAAAATTGATGGCAGAATGTGCCACCTGAGTCAAAAATGTGGGCCCTGGCTCATCGCCTATAATATTCAAATGTTTAAGGTTTTATTCTATTGTTACATGATAATGATGAATTTATTATAATTTACATTTAAATGACATGACATGATAATATTTCAAAATATGCTATTTACGTACAGAACAATATCTAGTTAAACATGTTGATTGTGCTCAGGGTTGAATATTTATAATATTTATTTCACTATTATCGTTTCTCTAAAGACAGATAATCATAGTATTCTCACACAATGTTGTGAACTTGTAAACTAAACACAGCTTTACTTGCCTGTATATTGCCATTTGTTTTAGATATTTTGATACTGACGTAATGTACCAAAAACAACAGGAAGCATATCAAACAAATACTTCTTTAAACACGTTCGATGTCACTGCAAATATCAATAAACAAAAACATCAGTACTGATAACAACTGTTTACATATGTTGTAGATTGATTTGACATTGCCAGTAGCGGATATGGCGTAGGGATTAGTCTGGATCCCCGCTGCGATTTGGAACAAACTTATTAGATTTAAGCTAAGAGCGTGACTTTTTTATCATTTTGGTGTATGTTTTATGCTGTATTCAATTGATTTGGTAAAGGGGGCCCCTGAGATTAGAAAAAAAACACAACGAAAATGAGATGTTGCTGTTGTTGTTGTTGTTGTTTTTGCTGTTGTTTTTTTTGGTTAATCTTACGAATTGACTTTTAAAAATAGGGCCCAGAATTCTCAAATCGGGGATCCTCTCATGAGTGCAATTTTTCAAATGCAACGCGCAAACACGAGTTACCTGTTCTTCTTAGAGATAGAGAAATGTTTAATTTCGAATAATCTTATTTGTAATTTGTCGATAGGTTATCTATTCAAAAAATACAACTGTATATACTATACTGTACTATATTGTCAACCGACTGGTTAAAATAACAACTGTGGGGATAGTTAAGAGTGACTTGTTTATCTAGCGTTATAGTTACATTATCTAATGGATATGTTAAACACTATTCTATTCTTGATTTTCATTTCGCTGACAGGTAACATATTTAACTATTCTAAGTTTCGTTAAGTAATGTGAATGTGATTGTAACAGCTAGTAACACTCATTTAGTACTA
Source organism: Cyrtodaria siliqua (assembly GCA_037043455.1). Classification (NCBI taxonomy): domain Eukaryota; kingdom Metazoa; phylum Mollusca; class Bivalvia; order Adapedonta; family Hiatellidae; genus Cyrtodaria; species Cyrtodaria siliqua. The sequence goes on from JAWPHD010015940.1 coordinate 23,759, forward strand.
CACTGTATAGTTTAGAATAAAGTCTGTTCAATATAGAACTGCTCGAAGTTACGTCCAACATCTGGTATTTTCCTTAGACAATTGCTCCTGATAGATAGAGATACCGCAAGATACCCAATAAACTATATACCGGTTTGTGCCGTCATATGGTGTCAGACCGGTGAAAATCAGCCCATTGAACACAATGCAATATAGGCTATATTTGGAGATCAGTCACAAGTTCCACAACATTCGTTCGCTTAAATACACTTTTATTCTGTGTATTAAACACATTTGGCTAGCAAACGGTCCCATATCTGGAATAAAACACCGATTCAGTTTTTCAACATTTCGCGTCATTCATTCACAATATGTGTATTTTGAAATAAACATCTGTCAAAACCACATCTCTACCTAACCTCTGTGCTCATACACTCCAAATAAATAATCCTGACAAACACAGTAAAATACCCACTATTCATGCCAACAGACATACTACTTTAACCTCAGGTTAGATTTAACAATGAAATAGAAACTAATCTTGGGGAAAACACATGTAAACTAGAAACTTTAGATTCTTTCAGGGAGCTATTTCAGCACCCTACGACCCGGAAGTACTGCCTGACTGGTCTGACACCTAAATGAGTCGCGACATTTGTCAAAAATAGTTATCGAATGCATCTAACTTACCAATAAGGTTGACCGAATGGAAAATCAGATGCTTTTGCATGGACCTATTATTTTTTTAGTTCAATTCCTGCATGCAAAGAACCATTCAGCTAATAAAAATCAAGGATTTTAAGACGCGTTATACAAAACTAGAAAAAAAATCAAAATTAATGAACCGTTTAATATATTTCCAACAAGTAAAGTTTTCAAACACTGCCTTCTATATACCAAACTGAAATATACACATAATGTGAGGTGTAGATATCAAAATCGCTCATGCATGAAATTTCTTCATTTTTCATGGAGAAACAGACATTCTATTAAATTCCAACAATTTTGAGGGTCAAAATAGACCAAAAGGCTGCTTTGGAGCATATTTACATGCATAATGTCCAATAAAATATACAGTTTGGCTATAAAATGCCAGAAAAAATAGACAAAATTGAAGTAATGACTCAAAAGCTAAGCCTACCACATATGCCTGTAGCAGTTTTAAATGCAACTAATACATTCAAGTCTTCGGCAACAGCAAGACAAACTGAATCACACATCAGAATAGTATATATTTCTGTGGATTATACCATTATCTCTAACAAAATACCAAATTATTGTGTTAAATTACAATTGTATGCCATTGCATAGTGATTTTATCTGAATTAATGAAGAAAAATGGGTGGGATTTACACCATGTTTAGCAAAAACTAAAATAAATGCTGAATTCCACAAATTTCTGTATATTTCAGTTTCAGATTGTAAAACCCATCATCGCGTACACAATTTACAGGTTCTCAGGCTTTCGATACAAAGTAAGCCTCATACGGCACCTTAAAATAATAAAATTGCCATTTATTGTAGGAATTGTGACAGATCTATTACCCTTTGCCACTAATACACTTAAAGACACTTGAGATCCTACTTAAAGTGCTTTAGGGCCACTCCAAATCACTAGGACCCCAAAATTCCCCCCTAAAACACACATTCTATTTCAATTGCAAAAAAAACATGTTCTGTTGTAAATTTCAAAAATTTAACATCAGCTTTTTTTCTCTCAATCAGCTGCAAGCTTTCACAGGAAAATCAACTGGATTTGGCCATTAATAGGAAAAATGAATTTTGTCCATCTAGGTGTCAACGGTGAAAATCAGTCCATTGAACACAATGCAAAATAGGCTATAGATTTAACAATGAAATAGAAACTAATCTTGGGAAAAACACATGCAAACTAGAATCTTTGGATTCTTTCAAGGAACTATTTCAGCACCATACGACCCGGAAGTACTTCCTGACTAGTCTGACATCATATTCATACCATCTTCGGTAAAGGCTGTCTTAACCCGGTGCTAGGGGTTGTGAGAGGCATCGCATCATCGTTCAAGTGATCCAAAATTGCCTATGTCACTTTTTGTATAGATGAGCACAATCATTTTTATCCGCACGCAATATATTTTTTAATTCAAAGCATCCAATATTTTCACTTTATACTGAACTCTGAAGTAAATTCTCAATCCAAATACTGAACACCAAATACTGAAGTCCAAATTCTCAATAAACAACAACCTTAAACGGCTGTATTTCTACTGTCATAGAACATAATAAAAGCGTTAAAATATTCCAATACGACAAACATGCTATATTTAGATAGAACTGAATGATAGTCGTATGATGATTCACAACATAAATATAAACATTTTATTTACTCATTCAGAAACTTCTATGAGTTAATAAATTTAAACGAAAGGCTTTGGCTGACACAAATATTTTTAAATCATTCTTAAAAAATATAGGTAACACCTATTGATGCTGCCTTGTTTGTTACAGAATATTATCTGGCGGGGATATCTTTATTTGCACTGTCCCGTTTAATTGGGATGACACTACTGTAAGAGTGAGGTTTGGTCCACCCTGGAACATGGTTTTCACCACCAGCGGCTTTTTTACCACTGATCTTTCCAAGGCGGTAGCCCTATTATCAACCCTTTTATGTTTTCCTTGTTTAAACCGTCCCGTTTATTTGGGTTGTGTAAGAATGAGGTTTGGTGACCCTAGTACCTGATTTAGACCCCGAGCCTCCGTTTTGCCACTGACAGATCCAAGGCGGTACCCCTGTCTTCAACTTGTTTATATCTGTGGTGTCGTAAACGTTGTTTCTCTTTATCCATGTAATTGATTTGTTGTTGTTTTTGAATACGGTTTTCCGTTAGCTGAGCTCTGTGCATTAAGAGCCATGCTCAGATTTTCAGACGGTATGTGAGTGGGTTTATGGTCTGAAATGTCGTAATTCCAGACCGTAAAACCAAATTCATACCGTCCCAGATTGAAAATCTTAGCATGGTAATCTGGATTCTAATTATTTTCCATTCAAATGCTACAAAATAAAATAACATATATACACTTGTTTTTCTATAAAAACTCGAACTCAATAAACGTTATCAGCCTTTTATCTTTAATCTACGGAACATATTTTGGTACGCGAAACCTCGTGAAGTAAATGTTATAAATCACATCTTCAATAAATTTAAGTGTTTTTTCTCTCTGTGTTTACCTATTGAATACTACCCATTGACACTGATAACATGTTTATTAATGTGAGGCCGTGGCCGACTCTCTGGCATGAAATCACTTGCCGCAGACCGCTTGGGTTCTTTATGTGAGGAAGCTATCTAGCTGATTTGCGGAATGTTCTACCCAGCAGATGTGAGAGTCGCATTTCACATATATATTATACAGAAGTAGATATAAAAGTCGAACAGGAAATGTAGCATTCAAGGACCATAGTCAACCACAAACACGCACAGAAACAAACAATAATTACAATGATTAATAAAAGGAAATATATGACAACATAAACATAAACTGCTTGACAATAGGTCTACCTTGGAATGGTCAGTGGCAAAATAAGGCCACTTGTGGTTTAAACCAGTATCTAGGGCGCACCTAATTTCGAACTTACAGTTTTGTCATTTCAAAAATTAGGACAGTGTAAATCAAGATATCCCATAACACGCATTTCACATACTTGTTTTATAGCTTGTATCAGAAATGACATTCGTTCTGCAATTGGTGACTGATGTCGTGATTAGATCAATATAAATGTTGAACCCTTTTATGTAAACTTTAATCATGTTAAATAATTAACAAGGTTACAGAATAAATCTATACAAGGAACGTGTTTTCGCAATCGTAGTCTAGTCTAGATCCTCAGTGATGCTTGCTTGTTTTCAAGACAAACGTCTAGAACAGTTCTCCTAAAACTTTTTGAAGATTGCCGAGATTCTGGTATCGTTTCTGACTGGCTGATAGAGGTGCACCTTCTATCGAAAATATACATTACGGCAGAAAGACACTAAATTAATCAATAAATAAATAAAGAGAGAAACTTCATCATTATATCAACGAACTAAATGTGGATGGTCAAAAATACTATAAAAACAAAACAATAGTTACAGACACGTGTTTCCGGTTTCAAATTGCTTTTCTGCACAAATGGTCAAGCCGTTTGTATTTACAATCAAGCGTCGAGAATGATCAAGACTAAGCGTAAACTAGTGTAATACTTGCAGACAGCAGGAAAATATTGGTAAAAGAAACAATAACACACTGTTTTCTGTTTTGTTTAAAACAAAGAACATTTCTGTTCTTTGTTTAAAACAAAGACCAGCTTTAAAGATGAATAAAATGCACAATTAGACATCACAAACACAAAAAAATTGAAATAGGGCTACCGCCTTGGAACTGGGGGGTTCAAAAATGCAAGATTTAAAAATAAAAGATGGTCTGTAAAGAACAGCATAGGGGTCGAGTGGCCTGCTGTTATTGAAAACAACATTCCATTAATCAGTAGAGAGAAATAGTAGCTATTTATAATTTGATGAATTCGGTTTTGTTCTTTGTTGCATGGGTGCTGATTACAAGAATGTGTATGTATATTGTAAGATTTGGGTACGGGTTTGTATAGATTTAGTTAAAGATTGTGGGTAAATTTAAATAAAGATTTGGGTAGATTTGTGACGATTTTGGTGGATTTGGGTAGATTTGGGTATTTCGTGCCACCGGACGAAAGTACAAGAATTTCACGGAAAATTTCAGTTTTGAATTGTTTGTGTTTGTGCGCTTTTGGTCAATAATCTGCTTTCGAAGAACAGTAACAAAATGGGCAAACTGACGAGAGATCGGTCATAATCAATAGATTTTAATCAGTATTCAGAAGAGGGATACACATATCGGGCATGGAAAGCAGCATTCAAGGACGACAGTCAAACACAAAACACAACACAAACACGCAAACAGACACACAAGGATGCAAAAGTAATACAAAATGCAAACGACACCACAAACACAAAAGCGTTGACAATAGGGCTACCGTCTTGGAACGGTCAGTGGCGACAAAGGCCACTGGGGTTTAAATCGGTTCTAGGGTGCACCAAACCTCACACTTACCCTACTGTCATCCCATTTAAACAGGACAGTGTAAATAAAGAAATCCCCGCCATGATCTAATCTCTAACCAACAAGGCAGCATCAATAGGCAATATAAGTAAAACACAAATATGCTCGTGTAAAGATAATACAAAAAACAATAGCCTATAAACCCACAATGAAGGTACTCAATGACTTGGCAGAAGCCAGAGCAACAAGAGAATAAACCATTAAGGGCACGACAAGAAAAAACATAAACAAACATCAAACGCCACCGTCCCATTGGGCTTTGGGTAGGCGTCATCATAGTGTCCACAGCCTGTCCGGTCATCGTACAATTAAAGAGGAAAGCATAGTGGCGAACTGTAAAAGGTTCCACCACCAACCAAGCATGCAGTACGTTGCAAAATGATAGGGTCATAACCTCTTTTGATAAACTGTGTAACAAATTTAACAAAGATAGTATGACAGTGATCATGACCAAGAATCTTACGAAGTTTATAAATAACATCACCATAGAAGTCAGGTTGTGATAATCCTTGTCACAGAAGAGTCCTTAAATTACCTCTATATTTGGAAAGAAGATCAGGGTTACGATAATACAAGTTTGCAAAGGTTTTACGAAGTTTATGGTAACGGTAATCCTGATTGAGTAGCTTTTTAGTTATACAAAGATTACGAATATTAAAGTCCTCAACTCGAGCACAAGCTCCTGGAAAACTAATAAGTTGAGACACATACACCGCACAAGAAGTTTCTCGGGGAACATCCCCATCCAAGTTGGAATAATTAACAATGTCAAAATTAAAATCGTCTCTCTCGTCATAGATTTTGCTAAGTATTTCACCATTTTCAATCGAGAGATCTAAATCAAGAAAAGAAGCGTTATTATCAGATATATTCGCTTTGTTAAGCGGAAGTTCTTTAGAATAAATATTATTAACCATAGTTGGAAAGAAAGGGTTGTCAATGTTCAATATGTCATCCAGATACCGAGAGGTGTCAATAATGGCTTCAATAACATCTGCCTGGGTATCTGGTGAAAGACTCAACATGAAATCTCTTTCATAGCAAAATAAAAACAAATCTGCGACAAGTGGTGCACAGTTCGTACCCATAGGGATACCAACAATTTGTCTACATTTATTAATCGAAAAATAACTGATGACACATGACTCCATAGTTTTATCCAATAAGCAGTCTATTAATATGTAATTTTTTTATTTTCAAACACATTTTGTGTAAGATACAATATCGATTGGTTTAATTATAAATACACCATAAAGTGGTTCCTTAGCAATACAAACAAACCAAGAGAAGAACTCGACTTTATTAAATATGTTCAATAGAGGTTTAATCCAGTAGTGTTGTTACTTAGTAGTGTTATTACTTACTGGTCCTTTGGGATCATCAAGCCCAATATACCTGGCTTTAAAATAGAATAACACTTAAACCGGTGCTAGGAGGCGTGAGAGGTGTTTCATTCGTCATTACCTGTCATGAACAGACTCATTCATACCGAGTCGGCTACTTTTATCTCTTGTTTGTGTTTGTTGCTTCCACGGGATCCCCTTTTCAGTATTTATATAGAGAATATAAAATGAACGTCTGTTAAATATTTAATTTTATTTTATTCAAAAGATCTGTTGCGCGACTGTGCCGACCATTAGATCTATATCAATTTAATCTAACGAGTTTAATACATTCACTATTAAATGGGACTTGTCGGTGAACAATAAATTCCATTAAAGCGTTACTCGGAGAATGGCGTCCTTCAAGTAAAAAAGGGTAAAAATATCGGACAGTGAAAGCAGCATTCAAGGACGACAGTCAACCACAAAACACAAAAACAAACACGCAAACAGACAAACGAAAAGACAAAAGTAATACAAAATGCAAACGACATCACAAACACAAAAGGGTTGACAATAGGGCTACCGCCTTGGAACGGTCAGTGGCAAAGTAGGCCACTGGGGCCATAAGTCGAGAGGAAGTTGTCCTAGCCAGGGTCAGGATAGGGCATACACGCTGTACTCATTCATATTTATTACAAGGTGAGCAGTTGCCAGAATGTATACCGTGTTTGGCACCGTTAACGGTCAAACATATCTTGTTGGAATGTGTAGACTTTGATCCTATGCGACAAAGATACTACACAGTTAATACTTTGAAAGAGTTTGATACTATAGATTTTGTCTTGTTTTAGGTTTCCTTAAAGAAATCAGACTTCATAAATCAATATAATATTTTCCTATATATATTAACTTCTTTACAAACCCGTTGGCGGGCATTTGTTGATTTACATATATGCATAGACTATATTGCTACCATATCATCCCTTATTTGTAGATAGTTTTTTCTTGCATACCGGACAAGGATATCCGCCATTTTACCGGTGCTAGATATTTCCATCTCACCCTAGGGTCGAGATAAAATTCACGCGCGCCAACATCCGGTATGCAGGAAAATATGTAAAACGTTAGTAGCTGGCGGCTTCAACGCACAACATGTCTCTGATATGCAAGAAAGATAATCTATCATGGGTATTCGGTTCAGATAGGGAATTCCAACCCTCGGTATAAGAGCCTCAGTTCCGATAAAAACACTTATACCTCGGGTTGGAATTTCCTATCTTTGCCGGATACCCATGAACGATTCTTATAATCTTTATAGGTTTACAATAGTTTTAATTACTACTTCATTCTTTCATGATTCATCGATTTTTTGCGCACAATATGACCTATTTATGTGACGACGTGCCATAAAACACCATTCATTCATTCATTCATTCATTCGAAAGGAAAGGTCTATTTTCTTTTTCTTTTTCAGTTCATTTAGCGGAAGGTGGAGAATGCTGCAAATCATACATTGATGACTCTGGAGTGTGGCACGATAAGCAGTATTGCACGAAATACTGTTGTAAACGAAACACTATACACCTGTGGCCCACTTATAAATCATTATATTGTTGTAGTAGCTCTTTCAGCAGAGCGTCTTATTCTGATATAGTCGATTCATGTGACACTACAGACTGGTGGGAAGAAAATCGCAGGTTGGTTATGAATTTGTGTTTGCTTGAATTCCGTTAAAGTATTTTCATCATTAAAATTATACCCAAAAGTGTGTATGACCAAAGATGAAAATCATACTAAATTATGGTAATTACATTATTTTATCATCAACATATAGGCATATATTGTAAATCCATTTTAAGAGCCCGTATTAAATTGATAAAATCCCATGATCGTTTGTAAATGGGGTAAATGTAACACTTACAGATATGTATTACCAATTTATTAACAATACATTTCATATACTTACTTAGTTTGAAATGTTTCTTACGTATGTTCTGAGGAACCGTTTCCAACATAACTCAACGCCGTGAAACTTGTACTCAAATACGCCTCATATTGCCTATTGACCGTTCCAAGCCGGTAATCCTGTCTTCACCAATTATTGTTTTGTGTATTGTCCTTTTCATTCTTTGTTTGTGCGAACTATATACGGTGCCATTTAGTTTGGGTACTGTGATGCTATAGGACCATTTTTCTTATGTTAGGCATTATTATCAAACAGATATCATTTTGACATTTGTATAAAGCTACGTAAAATACATATGTCCTCTGTTTATTGAATTAAGGGACGTCCATATTGCAAGATAACTAAAAATATCGGACAGGGAAAGTAGCATTCAAGGAAGACAGTCAACCACAAAACACAGAAACAAACACGCAAACAGACAAACAAGCAAGTCGACCTAAAATTATACATAATTTGTGTTAATGCATTATGTTAGTATTGCATTTGTGACCATTCTTTGATGTTGAATATCATAGAAACTGATTGCGAAACGTTTGTTAAATACCTTTTAGAAACACTAAAATGAGATACAGGTTACTAGAGAAATCAAACGTCTAAACGCAATGGCATCGTAGGTCCGCACTGTACTACAAACAAGGAGCAATGATTTAATTATACAATGAAAAAGACAAAATACAACAGAAAGGGTGATGAAGACAGGGTTCAGCCCTTTTGTGTTTGTGATGTCTAAGTTGGCCTTTTGTTCATCTTTAGATTTGTTCTTTGTTTCTGTGTGTGTTTGTGTTGACTGTCGTCCTTGAATGCTGCTTTTCCTGTTCGATTTTTATCGACACCGAACATTTTTCGGGGGCATATAGTAATCGCACCGTCCGTCTGTCCGTCCGATTTCTGTCCGTCCGGATTCTGTCCGTCATTCCGAAGTTCGTGTCCGGACCGTAACTTCACAACCTCTGCAGGGATTTTTAAATAACTTGGCACAAGTGATCACCATAACAAGACGATGTGTCCCCCGCAAAACCCAGGTCCGTAACTCAAAGGTCAAGGTCACATTTGAAGTTCATTGGTCAAAAACAGATACGCAATTTCGTTTCCGGACTGTAACGTCACAACCCCTGCAGGGATTTTTAAATAACTTGGCAAAAGTGATCACCATAACAAGACAATGTGTCGCACGCAAAACCCAGATCCATACCTCAAAGGTCAAGGTTACACTCGAAGTTTATAGGTCAAAAACAGGTACGTAATTTCGTGTCCGGACCGTAACGTCACAACCCCTGCAGGTGTATTTTAAATTACTTGGCAGAAGTGAACACCATAACAAGATGATGTGTCGCGCGCAAAACCCAGGTCCGTACCTCAAAAGTCAAGGTCACACTTGCAGTTCATAGGTGAAAAACAGGTATGGAATTTCGTGTCCGGACCGTAACGTCACAACCCCTGCAGGGATTTTTAAATAACTTGGCACAAGTAATCACTATAACCAGACGATGTGTCGCGCGCAAAACCCAGTCTTCAAGGTCAAGGTCACACTTAGAGGTCAAAAGTCAAATTGTATCCTGTCAATAACTTTTGCATGCCTGGACGGATTTTCAAATAACTTGGCACAAGTGCTCACCACAACCAAATGAGGTGTCGTGCACAAATCCAGGTCCATGGCTCCAAGGTCAAGGTCATACTTAGAGGTCAAAGGACACTTCGGGGGCATTTATCACTTACAGTGATATTTCTTGTTGTATCTATTTTTACCGACTTGGAACGGTCAGTAGGCAATAAGGCCTACAGGTTAGCTTGAATCGATTTTATGTGCACACAATCCTCGCTATTATCTTGTCTACATCCCATCAAAAGGAATTCTCTAACATCAATGTCCACATCCAGAGAAATTAACACAAGAAACACTAAGATGTTGTTGTAAAGCTATATAAAATACATAATAAGAAACATCTCAGGATGTATCCAGAATTGTTTTGTTTTTTTGTCATATATGTTTTATTTTCAATCATATTATAATATTACAACATGGTATTCAATAGAGAGTGTTCATTTTTTTGTAGTATAATAGCTTTAGATTAAAGGTCTATTTCTTTATACTATAAAAATAGAAAAAAAATCAGCAGGTCAAGCAAAACTATGTGTGTATCCAAACTTGTAATGACAATAACAGCAGTTGCAGCCGAAGAGAAAACCAATCTAGGGTACCGACCAGAAAACCCGAGGGACGAAAACTCATGCATCTAACTCCCTTGTTAGGGGTTTCAGTATGTGCAATCATAGAGTCCCAAGAGGTTGTCAAGTCATCGCACAAGGGAAACGTGAAGCGTAGTGACAGACTAAAACATAAGTTTTACATGTAGGTTTGCTTGTTCTTGTAAGGTGTGCGTGGGGGATTGCTTCTCGGTCGTCACAAACCAGAGCACCCAAACGCAAATACACCGTAAGACTGCACTGTACCACTAAATACATCAGACGAGATTATTAAATACTCGATAAACAGGACAATTCACAACATAATGAGTAGTGGAGAAAGGATTGCCGATTTGCGACGGCAGTAGGGAGTGTGCGCTGACAGACTGGAAAACCTTGCGGGAGTCTATAATTGCACCTTCTGATAACAGTAATTTAATAACAACTCTTCTGCGACAAAGATTATCACAACCTGACCATTATGATGGCGTCATTTACAAACGTCCTTCTCATGATCACTTTCATACAATCTTTATTAAACGTATTAAAACGTTTATTAAACGATGTAAGGATGCTACCATATTTGTCCGAACTGCTAGTTTAGTGGATGTCGCCACGTTGCTTTCCTCTTTGATTGTGCGATGACCCGACAGCGTTTAGACCCTATGATAACGTCCGTCAAAGTGATAGTAAAGTTTTTGTGTGCCCTTAACGGGTTATTCTCTTGTTGTTCTGGATTCTGCTATGTCTTTGAGTAATTACTTTGTGACTTTCTATGATTTTATTTTTAATATCATTGTAGATTAAACCATTTTTTTGCTAAACTTATATTGCCCATCAATGCTGACTAGTATGTTAGAGGATATAGCCTTACGGGGTTTATTATTATATAATGGTCATTTTGGATCATCAAGCCCATTCTGTGTTGTCTAAAGTAGAATATCTCTTAAGCCGGGGCTAGGAGGCGTGGGATGGGTTGCATTTTATAATTACCTCTCTTGAACAGACACAATAAAACCTGGTTTGTTACTTTTCTCTTTTATTTGAGTTTGTTGCTTCGAAAGGATCACTTTTTCAGTATTTATTGACATTCAAATTGGTGTTCGTTTAGTGCTGTGTGGCAGCCTTAAAAAGTCGCCCCGACTATAAATCAGTAGTGTTGTTATTTACTGGCCCTTTGGGATCATCATCCCATTATGTGTTGCTTTAAAATAGAATATCGCTTAAGCCGGTGCTAGGAGGCGTGAGAGGTGTTGCATATTATAATTACCTCTCTTGAACAGACTCAATAAAACCGCGTCTGCTACTACTTTTTCTCTCTTGTTTGTGTGTGTTGCTTCCAAGGGATCACCTTTTCAGTATTTATTACTAAAATTTACTATTATTAATAATAATAACTATTAATAGTATTTATTAACTAGAATTTTGATTTTGAACCAATAAATGTAGATAAAAAAGTCAAACAGGAAATGTAGCATTCAATGACCACAGTCTATCAAAAACACGCACAGAAACAAACGAGAATTACAAAGATGAATACTAGGCAATATATGACATCACAAACATGAAAGGGTTGGTAATAGAATAACGGATAAATACATAAATAAATTTGAACCAATAAATACTGACATGATAAGTGAGATCTTTTGGAAGCAACAAATATAACCAAGAGAATGAAATAGCAGACGCGGTTTTATTGAATCTGCTCATGAGAACAAATGTAAGAATAAATACCTCTCACGCCCACTATCAACGGTTTATGCAGTATTCTACTTCAAATCAAACTATCTTGGGCTCGTTGATCCAAAAGAATCAGTAAAAATAACACTATATTTTCAAATTATTCTGGCTACAATATTAAGTAGCGTTTTGTTTTGATGCTGAAATCTGATGTTTAGGTAATAGTAATTTTAAACATATTTTCCTCAGACATATAGAACCAAACGGTTATATTTTCTGTGTTTAAACTATTTTCCAAAACAGACAGATTCTTATACAGCTTTGAAATCGTTGTAGGGTAGCGGTAAATATTTCAGGGACAATTGGGCAAAATACGCGCCCTTATTTCATTGAGGCACATACATAAACATGGGTCATTTTATATTACACATCTATTTTGAGAAATGTCACTGCTGCCATTCCATTTGTGCAGCTCATGTCTGAATAAATAGGACAATGTATTTTCGATAATACACCAGAGGGTGGCATGTACTTCATAGAAAACAAACGTGAAATAGAACTACGTTCTAAAATCATCGTACAATCATCACTGGTGAACAAGTAAACGGTCACATTACTGATCTAGTCTCCGATTAACGGCGGGGAATACAGGCGGAGATGAACGCGACATATACCGTAATATACTAAAGGAAAAAAGAAACGCAACTCGGGAATTTCAGCTATGTAACTTATATACTGAAAGAAATAAGTTAGCATGTCTTTTGCATATCTAGCTGAAACAAACTGAATATTTATTTTATAATGTGAAGCATTTGATAACTTTGGCATGTCAGAAGGTGTTCTTGTTTTTCGCTTATTATGTGTAGTTCAAAATAAGTATCAGAGTTATCTCCCATTTATATAAAACAACATTTTTCACATTAAAAATAAGAATCGTATCAAGAACAGAGTTAAACTTTATTAAATAACTATTCTGTGTTTCGAGTGATAAACAACGCAAAATGAATTGACATTAACCTTGTCATAACAATGAAATTACAAACCAAAGTTTTAAATTTTAAAATTATCTCCCTTTATATTGAAATAAGAACGAAATTTTAATTTCTGTAAAGCAGGTAAATTAAAACATGTTGCTACTTTTTTCGCAGATATCTTTTAAAAATAATGTCCTGCATATACTTGTTAATTATGTTAATCATATTTTAATTGTGGCTGGAGCACATAGCCTTGAATCTGCTCAATGGCATTTACCATGTTATTTACTTGCTAAACATATTTCTTTCAGTATATAATGCACAATTATTTCCATCAACATTTTAGAGAAATTCCAGGATGTTTTGTAATAAAAGGTTTGCAACTAGTTAGGGAAAGGACGAAATGTTTCTGTTTACACTTTTTAATCACAGTACACTTTGTAACAGGAAATTCATAAATGTTAAAGTTCCGCTTTAAACAAATTGAGCCATTTCAATACTGTATTTAATGTAAAGAGAGTGCAACAAACGTTTTCATTCTATGTGTGCTGACATGTTAGAGCCGCACGTGTATTATATCACTAAAGAAACTTTGACGGGATAACATTTGGTGTGTTATTGTTGTTTTAATTTGTTTTTTCCAAAAGGAAAGGTTTAATGTAGACATGTTTCATTAGAGCGACAACAACATATTATACATACAATGTATGGTGGAAATTCCCTAGTTGCGTTTCTTCTTTCCTTTAGTATATATATTATTAATTCCTATTACTGGAAGTGCATTTTAGCATAGCACTGATAATAGTACATTGATACATTTAAGTGAGGTGTGTACGTATTTTTGCAGCTGGTCGATTGCCGTCATTGTGATCGGTACTTTAGCGGTTGTTGCTGCGTTTATCACGTGCTGCGTGTGCTGTATCAAGGGATGTACTAACAGGTCCGGCACTCCTTTCGTGCACCGTCAACAACCAGTGACAGGTTAATATTATGTATAACAATGAAAACGTAAGAACGGTATCTGGATGACATATTGAACATTGACACCCCTTTCTTTCCAACTATGGTTAATAATATTTGTCCTAAAGAATTTCAGCTTAACAAAGCTAATAAATCTGATAATAATCCTTCTTTTCTTGATTTAGATCTCTCGATTGAAAATGGTGAAATAATTAGCAAAATCTATGACTAGAGAGATGATTTTAATTTTGACATTGTTAATTATCCCCACTTGGATGGGGATGTTCCCGGAGCAACTTCTTATGGGGTGTATGTGTCTCAACTTATTCGTTTTCCAAGAGCTTGTACGCGAGTTGAGGACTTTAATATTCGTAATCTTTGTATAACTAAAAAGCTACTCAATCAGGATTACCGTAACCATAAACTTCGTAAAAACCTTGCCAAATTTTATTATCATAACCCTGATCTTCTTTCCAAATATAAAATAAATTTAAGGACTCTTCTGCGACAAGGACTATCACAACCTGACTTCTATGTTGATGTGATTTATAAACTTCGTAAGATTCAAGGTCATGCTCACTTTCATACTATCTTTGTTAAACTTGTTAAAAAGTATATCAAAAGAGGTTTTGACCCTACCATTTTGCAACGTACTGCATGCTTGGTGGTGAACCCTTTTACAGTTCGCCACTATGTTTTCTTCTTTAATTGTCTATGATCTTTCTTGTCGTGCCCTTAATGGTTTATTCTCTTGTTGCTCTGGCTTCTGCCAAGCAATTGAGTACCTTCATTGTGGCTTTCTAGGCTATTTTTTTTTTGTTGTATTATATTTACACGAGAATAATTGTTGGTTATTTTCCTTTACGTGTTTTAAACTTCGTAAGATCCTTAATCATGATCACTTTCATACTATATTTGTTAATCTTGTTAAAATATATATCAAAAGAGGTTATGACCATGTCATTTTGCAACTCACTGCCTGCTTGGTGGTGGTGGACCCAGCATAGTTCGCCACTATGCTTTCCTCTTTAATTGTGCGATGACTGGGCAGGCTGCTAGTGTGGTAAAATACAAGTTTAATGCTCTTTTGAAATTGTTCGTATTGGCGAGCATCAACGTGTATTGATTATTGCACATTTTACGACTGGACTTTCCCAACGGAATCTGTTGGGAAGGTTTCACGCTTTTAAACAGCATCGTTTGTATATTATATATGCACAGGTTGAAAGAAGAATTTATTTTGAGTCGATTAGTATTACAAAATTTACCTGCCACGATGAAATATCTCAGATTATCCAAATTTATCACGAATATATTCACATATTTCCGAATTATCAAAAGTCACCGCCATCTTGTTTAAAATTCTTACCAAGAGTTCCATGCGCATAATTAGTTCACTGTACGCAACCTACCATGCACCGTCGATAGACTAGAATAGAACCGTTTATTGCTAAAAACGTAAAACATTGTGTAGTGTGTTTAAAATACACATATTTCAGGCCGATTTAAAAGTAATATTTCTGTTATATTTATAGTATTGTTAAAATTACTTGTTTTATTCGTTTATTATTTCACAAGACTCTTCCTCATTCTTAAATCATAAAATATATGAAAATTATCAGTTTGGTAAAGATCCGAATAATAATAATGAAGGTGCAAGTGTGTTCACAAGACAAAAGTTAACGGACGACGACGGGCGACGGACAACGGACAACTCGCCATCTCATAAACCCTGCGACGGGCGACGGACAACTCGCTATCCCATAAACTCTGGGGAGTGGTAGAAACGATCCCGTCGGACAACTCGCCATCCCATAAACTCTGGAGAGTGGTACAGACGACAGATTGGCATTGGGGGGATGCTAGCGTTTGGTCGTTCACTCATAAAATCCGTCACGTATGAGGTGATGAAGGAAGTAGTGAACAGTAAGTCCTGTTACAGGCGAGTGATCCTGGAAAAGCTTCTAACAGCTTCAATGCCGAGACACAAACTGCCAGTATCGTAGGCATGTGAAAACAAAACCTGTGACATATGCGAATGTTCCAAATGTATGTGCTGTTTCAACTGTTTTTCGTTGTGTGAGTGTAAAGGGAAAATGGCTGCAGTTGACAGATTCATTAATATGTGATGGGTGATTGAATGGTTGATGGATTGATTATAGATGTTGTGTGTTAAAGTGTCTTTTTGATAAGTTAGAATGAAAAGACAGTGACTTCAGGTTGATGTTAATGAAAATGAAAATATCGTGTTGCAAACTAGAATATGATGGTTTATTAAAAGCGGATTCGGTATTGAATAAAACAAATATGTGTTTATAGCTGTTATTTTTCTTTCATTTGAATACTAGTGACAGTTATGTTTTTCGTAAACAAAATCACCATGTTCAGCTCCACCAAACACACAACGATTTCTTTTTATAAAGCACAATGTTCCATCCGCTCGCCCTAGTGGTGAGGCGTGTTGGGGCGCAACTTTTATAAAATAATTGAGTGTTTTTTTCAGCCACCTTAAGGTGACTCATTTAATCTCCCCGTCTTAGGTGGGACAAAGGTCGAAAAAAAGAAGCTCCACCAAACATACAATGATTGTTTTTATAAAACACAAATCCCATCCGCTCGCCCTTTAGGTGGGGAGGGTGTGGGCGCAACTTTTACAAAATAATTTAGAATAATTACTTTTTTAACATAAATTTCCATATTTTACAGATTTTTTAGTTGGTCGCCCCCTGAATCTACCCGTAAACTCACCCCACCCCCTACACACGAAATGAAATGAACATAACAAAACAAAATAAACAAGCTTAAGTTAGGTCATGGACATACAGTAGGTCTATGGTTAGGTGTTTTTCCCCCCAGATCAAGCTATAAAACAAGCGAGATTTTTTAAATTTTCTTTTAGGAGAATGTCTGAAGGGGTAATATATAATAAATTTCCCGGCACCCTTCGCCCATTACCTTTTGTTAGCCTAAGACTTGAAAACTTTATACTAGGTACATTATTATATATAACGCAGTTTCGTGACACGTTGTCCACAGTGGAAACTATTTGATGTTTGTGTACTTATGCGCATGCGCATGAAACGGTTGGGAGAGACGCGCACTTGTCAATATATTGTCAATACACATGTATAGCGATCTACGAAAAAACGATATATTATGTAAAATATGCTTCGGTAAAGAATAAAACCGAAAGTAAATGGTAAATAACTTATTATTTTGTTAGATTATCGTCATGGTTTACACAGATCCTCAATTTCGTTCGAAAGTCACATGGGTGTTGGAGCGGTTGTTTCAGTCGGGTTTTTGCAAAGGAAATTAGGCGTATATGCAGTTACATAGAATTTCAGAATAATAAAAAAACTGCAAAGGAGCCAATTTATTAGGCTAGACAGGCTAGACAGGCTGCGGACCCTATGATGACGTCTACCTAAAGTCCAAAAGGACGGTGACGTTAGATGTTTGGCTGCAATCTTGCCCTCAGTGGTTTATTCTCTTGTTGTTCTGGCTAGTGCGAAGTCATTGAGTAACTTCTTTGTGGCCTTCTAGGCTATTGTTTTTTGTATTTATATATAAACGAACATCTTTGTGTTTTACTTTTATTGCTTATTAATGCTGCCTTGTTGGTTAGAGAATAGTTCATGGCGGGCGTTTTTTATTTACACTGTCCTGTTTTATTGGGATGACAGCAGAGTAAGTATGAGGTTTGGTGCACCCTAGAAACTGGTTTAAACCCCCAGCGGCCTTGTTTGCCACTGACCGTTCCAAGGCGGTATTGTCAACCTGTTTTGTGTTTTTGACGTTATATGCCTTTATTCCTGATTAACACTGCCATTCATGCTTGTCGTTTTGCGAGTTTTTGGATTTACTGTGTTTACTGAATTACATGACTTTTATAATTATTTTGGTTAACTGCGTTCTGTAGTTTAATTCTTTACGTAAGAATGTTTCAATGAAAGAAAACGATGTTTTGTTTGAAATCAGATCACTTCAACTTTTCATAAATTTCACGTGAAATTTGCAAATCTAAATGACTGTTTATTTACTATTTTTAAATGTTTAAAAATATGGTGATCACAAAATATGTATTGAAATGGAAAAAAGATTTTTATCGGTTGAAATACCTTTAGTTTATTACTCAAATGTAAATAGATTGTATTAAATCAAAGAGAAATTGGATGGTTTCGCATTTATAATAAATACATATTTAGTTTCGAAGAAATATAAAAAGATCTGACAGGGAAAGTAGCATTCAAGGAGGACAGCCAATCACAAAACACAGAAACAAACACGCAAACAGACAAACAAGAAGGCAAAAGTAATATTAAATGCAAACGACACCACACACACAAAAGTGTTGACAATAGGGCTACCGCCTTGGAACAAATATGCTCGTGTAAATATAATACAACAATAAAATAACCTAGAAAGCTACAATGAAGGTACTCAATGACTTGGCAGAAGCCAGAGTAACAAGAGAAGAAACTATTAAGGGCACGACAAGAAAGATCATAGACAAACATCAAACACCAGCGTCCTAATGGGATTTAGGTAGGCGTCATCATAGGGTCCACAGCCTGTCCGGTCATCGTACAAATAAAGAGGAAAGCATTGTGGCGAACTGTAAAAGGGTCCACCACCAAGCATGCAGTACGTTGCAAAATGATGGGGTCATAACCTCTTTTGATAAACTTTTTAACAAGTTAAACAAAGATAGTATGAAAGTGATCATGACCAAGAATCTTACGAAGTTTATAAATCACATCATCATAGAAGTCAGGTTGTGATAGTCCTTGTCACAGAAGAGTCCTTAAATTACTGTTATATTTGGAAAGAAGATCAGGGTTACGGTAATACAATTTTGCAATGGTTTTACGAAGTTTATGGTAACGGTAACCCTGATTGAGCAGCTTTTTAGTTATACAAAGATTACGAATATTAAATTCCTCAACTCGAGTACAAGCTCTTGTAACAAGAATAATTTGAGACACAAACACCCCATAAGAAGTTGCTCTGGGAACATCCCCATCCAAGTGGAGATAATTAACAATGTCAAAATTAAAATCATCTCTCTTGTCATAGATTTTTCTAATTATTTTACCATTTTCAATCGAGAGATCTAAATCAAGAAAAGAAACGTTATTATCAGATATATTAGCTTTGTTAAGCTGAAGTTCTTTAGGATAAATAGTATTAACCATAGTTGGAAAGAAAGGGTTGTCAATGTTCAATATGTCATCCAGATACCGAGAGGTGTCATTAAAGGCTTCAATAACATCTGCCTGGGTATCTGGTGAAAGACTCAACATGAAATCTCTTTCATAGCAAAATAAAAACAAATCTGCGACAAGTGGTGCACAGTTCGTACCCATAAGGATACCAACAATTTGTCTATAAACATTGGTTCCGTACCTGACGAAAATATTATCTAATAGGAAGATGAGTGATTCACAATCTTCATAGCAAGTCCACATAGTATAATTGTCTAAACTGCCGTTAGTAAAAAGCGCTTTAATATTATTACATGCCAGAAATGTAGTATTTTCTCTAGCGAATGTTTTTTGAATTAGAGAAATTAGCTCGTCTTTAATAAAGTGATGTGGTAAGGTTGTATATAGTGTAGAGAAGTCATACGTGCTTATTGATGAAACTTGACCTTTATTGAACATTTTATCAAGAACGTCTCCTGATTTTTTTATAGACCAAAATAAATTAATCCCAGAGTTTTCATAAGTTTTATCACAATATAGTTTAACGTGATCTTTAACGGCAGTAAGAAAAGAAGTTAAAAGTTTGGAGATGTTTGTTGTGGTGCAGACGCTAGAATTCGAAATAAAGCGAGCATTATACGGATTTTTATGTAATTTAGGAATCCAGTACATAGTAGGCAGTTTATTTTGCTTATCGTTTACACCAGCCTTGAAAGTAGTTCACCGAGTGATATGTGCGGAAACAACATCATCCTCAGTAGAATTAACTGGAGTATACGAATTGGTGCTGCCGAGTTCCAGAGATAAAACATTAACGTAATGTAGGCGTCAAACAATAATTAGGCCAGAAAAAAAAATACCTGTGTTTCTGGTTACTCTGCTGAAAAAATTAGGGTAGGTAGGTCGGTACATTTTTTCTTTTCTTTTCTTTTTTTTTTTTTTTTTTGCCCATGTTTATGGACGATGTTAAAGGTATCTTTAACTTTGTCAAGTAGTTAATTTGTAGTGATTTTGCAAGGAGAGAAGGTAAACAACCTCATGATATCTTCTTAATTTGTTTGTTTTTAATAAAATAAATTGAAAACACATATTTTCTGCCATTACGAGTTTACATACGATTGAATTTTATAATTTTCCTGAGGCTGGGTGGTAATGGAAGAACAAATCTGCTGGCAGCATGTCATGATTAATGTTTTTCATAACTTCTGCTCTGTCCCATGGCTGCATTTTCCAATACGAATAGCCAAAACGGGTTTTAGCGCGTTTCGTACTCAATATTTTCGTACATTACCGATTCGTACCCAGCTTTTTCGTACTATTTTTTATTTATTTTTTGATAAAAAACTGTAGGGTCGGCGCCAAAAAATAGGGACGGTCGGGTAACCAGAAACACAGGTAATTTTTTTTCTGGCCTTACATTATTAGCTGCTTTATCTGCAGGAACTAAAACAAAGTTATTATGAAATTTTTGAATTCCCGATTTTAAATTACGAAAGGAAAACCTAGGTTTCGGAGGAAGTAAAGAGGGGTTAGCATTTTAAAAGTTTATACGTGAATCTATAATATTAAGAATTGACTTTTTCCAAGCAGAAAGCGAGTTTGGGCCCGCATGTTCTCTACGACATCATTTTATACTAAACTCTTCAATGGAGTGGGCGATCTGGGCACGACAGGCATTTAAATCAATAGTTTATGGTAATCTATATTTAGGACCTTTCGAAAACAAATGTCGAATACGTTTATCAACAATATCAAAATTACCAGTGATGACATGACCAGCTGGAGCATAGGAAAATTTTGATGTGTTGCATTCACATTCCTGAGGAGTATTATGTACTATATCAAGGTCAGAAACTATTTTGTTGTAGTTGAAAATATTATTTCTAATAGGCTTTTTATACTGATAACAAATTACAGAACTTTCGGAATTTTGTAAATATTTTGGGATAGAATCAACTACATGAGTATCTCGAAAAATACTAGGCATGTCAATGAAATCAATACCTTGTCAATATGGGGTCGGAGAACATGTTGTGTGTAGCTTTGAACTATGGAAGCAGTGTTATACAAGGGATCTGTACGAATGAAAATTGTATCGGCTTCCTCGTAGATCAACTTTAGTGAAGAAATGGACAAAGAGATAGGCCGTGAAAGCATAGAGTGCTTTCCAGACTGTTTAAAAATAGTATGTAAATCAGCGACAGAAATAACTACACGCGATTTACGTTTGATGTTACCATTACGCCTACGACCATGAGACCTAGATTTACGATTTCGAATAGAAAATATAGAAAAAATGTCAATATTAGGATCTTTAGAAATATTTCCTTCTTGATAAATAGTGTCATTAAGGCCGAGTGGATAAGGTGTCTGTAAGTTTTTCATTCACTTAAGTTCTGCAATATGTCTAGCTTTTATTTTAAAGCTTTTAGTAGCATCATTATCAAAAAATATATATTCAACCGGTTTAACAGTTACGTTATTAAAATTATGACCTGACTGACGAAGGTGTTGGTACAAGTAATGTTTTAACTTTTTAGGATTATTTGCATTATATTTGTGTTCACGAAATCGAACTTTTAAGGATCGACCTGTTTGTCCAACATATTGTATACCGCAACGTGATGCATTTCAAGTCCGAACATTAATTACATGAGATGTACGTTAATCAACATTTGAAGCTAGACATACATTAAACAATCTATCATTAACAGCTGATTTAATGGTGGACACGCAAGATAAATAATTGCAACAACTGCACCTCTTAGCATTGCACTTATTAATAGAGCGAAACACCCTCGAAGTTTGGAAAATACTTTTGTAAATATATTACAGTCGTTATGGTTCAATTCAAAATGAAGTTTATGTTATTCCATTATCACATCTTCAACATTTTTTGCAGGAATAATTATGATGACTCAGACGGCACAAACCCGTGGTGCACATATCCCACCTGGTAACTGTAGTAACCCACCATCACAGTACCATGGCGGTGGATATCCATCGAGTTCGCTACCTGAATAATAATTTAACGTGTCGATGCATTGAACAACTATACTTTGCATTGTAGTGGCATACTTTGCCACTGACCGTTCCAATGTGGTAGCCCTGTTGTCAACCATTTTGTGTTTGTGATATCGTTTGTATTTATTATTACTTTTGCCTTCTTGTTTGTCTGTTTGCGTGTTTGTTTCTGTGTTTTGTGGTTGACTTTCCTCCTTGAATGGTTCTTTCCCTGTCTTTTTATATTTCTTTGTATTAGGCTATATGTTTCATAATTGAATTTCCTTTTGAGTATATTCCAGTAGTTTGTATGTTTCATAGTTGTTAGATATGAGGATACATAGGACTTTTGTCAACATGGTTTTGTGTGTAGGTTTCTATTTAAAAGACATAGGTAACTTTACATATTATATTTTGACTAGCGTTGCTTAGGTTTTTATGTTATATGGCGTCAACAGGAATGAACTGTCCAGATTCAACGTCCAAGTACATAAACATAACAATATACAGCACTGGCCTAGAACACTTACACCTATAGAAAATACTTCTACAAACTCTATCCTACAGTGATCGTATTTTGCCACCACTGAAGAAGTACAGGACATAATACACAGCTGATAATGAATGCCTTTAAGTAACATGGTAAAATGAAATTAAACGTGGCGGGGTTTTTAACGCTAAGCCTGGATAAGCAGTAGACCTATTACTGCACGGAAACCGATTACCAACACCAGAAAATCAAGATGATGTCAAAAAACAGTTCTTGCGTTATATAGATGACATGAATAATTATCAAATCTGATCATATGTTGTGATACAAATTATTGTTTTAATAATTTAACTTACGATATAATGTAAATAAGGTTTTACAATTACTAATATTCATTGTATGTTAATGAAAACAACGTTGACTTCAAACAAAATGTTAAATATTCGTGTTTCACTCTTGTTGCTCAGGTTCACTTCACGCCAAGTCATTCGGTACTTACCTTGCGGCTCTCGAGGAGATAATTATATATATTATATATACATGACAATCTTTGTGTCATTCAAACTTTTCAAAATATTGCGACCTGATCGTATTATTTCCAGTTGCGAAATATTTATGTTTTACCTATTATGTTATATTCTGCCCGGGGGTACAAGCAGAGTCAATATGGTTGATATGAGTACCTTTGACAAATTGATTCTGTTGTAGCTTTCGATTGTGATAATTTGGATAATATATTATTGTGTGTGGAGATTTTAATGCCAGAACAGCTACTGAACCTGATTGTGTAAAATCTGAATCTATGAAAAATAATGATGTACTACCACTTCCAGATGATTACATGCCAGACAAAGTTTACCTCGTTTTTCACAAGATAATACACGTCCAAATAGTAACGGAGTGCAATTGCTAGATTTTTGCAAGCAAACAGGTCTACGTATTATGAATGGTAGGTTCGGGAATGATAAAGCTATTGGAAAACTCACTGATGTATGCAACCGTGGTAGTAGTCTTATTGATTATTTTCTTATATTTGAACAAGTATGTGATTATGTATTTGATTTCGCAGTTGACGAGCCAAACAAGGTATCTGACCATTGTATTGTCACTCACTGGGTCGTTTTGTTTTACCAAAAAGAATGCTATTAGTGATTATATAAACGAAACGGACTCAAAAATTCCAATTAAATATGCATGGAACTACGAACACGTTAACGATTATAAGAATGCATTAGATTGTGATGAAACTATAATGCATTTAAACAATTTGCAAAATCAAATACATAATTGTTATAGGGATAATGATATTGATACTTGTGTGCAGGACTTATCTAATATTATTGATGGTGTTTGTTCATCATTGTTTAAAAGGAATATAAACACTGATTGTTCCAAAATACGATAAAAACAACGATGTATGTGAAAATAAAAGATGGTATAACAATAACTGCAGAATGTAAATAATTATGTATTTTTCAGAAACTAAATAATTTTAGAAATGACAGAAATGAAATACCAAGGAAACAAATGGTACATGCTAGAACAAAATATAAAGAAGCTATACGTAAAGCCAAATTTGAATACAGACAAAGTGAAACACAGAAACTTATAAAAGCTCGGTATAAAAATACAAAATATTACTGGAATATGTTAAAAGGTCTTTGTGGTTTAAAAACGGGTAAAATAGTACTTAGTATATATGAGCAATATTTTAAGGCAATTAACAATCCTGATGACAGATATTTTACACCAGATGATGATCTCATTACGTTTAATGATATATATGGTAATGGCAAGTTCGCAGTTATGTTCTCGGAATTAGATAATGCAATATTTGATAATGAATTAGAAATGGCTGTTAAACAACTTAAAAATGGTAAAAGTTAACATACAGGCCAGACCTTTTAATGATTTTTTCAAGAATGGAATACGCCAATTAGGTTCTACTTTAAAATGTTTATTTAACAAGGTATTAAATTCAGGGTACTTTCCAAAAATATGGTCTTCAGATTATGTGATCCCACTTCATAAAATAGGTAGTGTAAAAAATGTCGAGAATAATAGAGGCATTACACTGTTAAGTGCGCTAGGAAAACTGTTTACTCGAATACTTAACATCATGTTAAATATTTGGGCAGAAAAGTATAATGTTTATGTTGAGGCCCAGGAAGAGTTTAGAAAAGGTATGTCCACAACTGATACTGTTTTTGTTTTGCATGCATCAATTAACAAGGTTTTAAGCTCAAGTGAAAAATGGTTTTGTGCTTTCGTAGACTTTAAAAAAACGTTTGATTATGTTGTACGAGCTAGTCTTTGGTTAAAGCTTATAAAACTTGGTATACGTGGTAAAATATTAAATATTATAAAATCCATGTATAATGATATAAAATCACAAATCAAACTAAATAATACGATTGGCAATGAATTTGCAGGTATATTAGGCGTTCGTCAAGATATTTAATGTTTATCTCCTTTTTTATTTTCAATGTTATTAAACTATTTTTGCTACTTTATGCCGATGATATTGTAATTTTCTCCGAAGATGCTGCAGATTTGGAGAAAGGACTTCATTTGTTATATGACTACTGTCAAAAATGGAAATTAGTTATAAACTAAAGTAATGGTTTTTAGAAAAGGCGGCATTCTTTCAAGAAATACACAATTTATTTTCAATAATGAAATACTTGAAATAGTTAGTAGCTTTACGTATTTATGTATTGTCTTTACTACTGGTGGTTCATTTTCTGAAACACAGGCTTTGTTATCTGGTCAAGCGTTAAAAGCTATTTTTAAGCTTGAATCTTTTTATACAAATTCATTGACTTATCGCCAAAACATGTATTAGACCTATTCGATAAACTAATATATCCTATTCTGTCATATGGCTGTGAAGTATGGGGATTTGCCCAAGCCAACAATATTGAACGTGTTCACACACGGTTTTGTAAAAAGTTGATTGGTGTTTAGAAAACGACAAAAAACGGTTGTATTTATGGTGAGCTAGGTAGAAATAGATTAAAAAGTAGACGTTTGTTCTCAATTATTAAATATAGGTTTAAAATTTTACAATCAGAGGATGTGAAATATATACGATTACTGTATGAAGATATGTTAAGTGATATTGGTGTAAATGCAGGCACACAAATCAGAGATCTTTTAAGTAATTATGGATTCTATCATGTTTGGTTTCATCAAAGCGTGGGTAACGTCAATGCATTCTTAAAAAAAATTAAACAACGTTTGAAAGATGTTTTTATACAAGAATTGAATACAAGATTAATTGATTCATCCAGAGTGTTGTTTTTACCGAAATATTTCAAATTTTGAGCTACAGCCTTACTTAAATATTGTTAAGAGTAAATGCACACGTCAATCCATTTAAAAACTTCGTGTATCGTCGCATAGATTGGAAGTGGAAATGGGCAGATGGTCCAGAAAAAGAGTTCATATAGATGAGAGACGATGTAGACCTTGTAACATGCTCGAAGACGAGTACTATTTTTGTTTTATGTTGTCCATTGTATAATGATTTACGTAAGAAATACGTGTCAAGCTTTTATTTCCAACGGAAAAGTTTGTTCACATTTATAATGCTGTTAAAAAGTGAAAACAAAAGGGAAGTCTTTAATTTTGGATTGTTTATACTCAAAGCATTTCAATTACGTAATGCATTATTATATAATAATTAAACTATATTTTCCTTCTCCCAAGTAAATCTATTTTTCCTTTTTTTTTCTCCTTAATTATGGATATGCACAAACACTAAAGCAGTCTCTTTGTATGGTGATGTTTGCTAAGATAAACTAATTTACTGTAACTATATTCTCCCAGGAATATTACTTAAAAGTGGTCCAAATAAGATGTTTTAATAGGCACAAATCCCTGTGGGATTTCATTATTAGTATTTTGACGAACGTATGTATTGATCATCAGTCATGTGACTCTATGTTTGTATAGTAAATATGTTGCCTCATGGGCTAATCTGGCCTTATGGTATTTATACAATAAAAACTTCCAAACTTCATATTAAAATGACAGAAAAAGAAATAGCCATGACGCATGATAAACTGTAACAGCACGACTTAAAATAAAATATTGTATTATTTATTCTTTGGTTCAGTTTTATTATAAAAATGATAAGCCCTTCACCTAGATGATGATCTATGTAAAAAAATAAAAAGTTTCCACGCTTTTGAAATAGATCTTTTAATTACTGTGACACATGGCAATCTTGAAGTGTACACAAAGCAATGAAATTAGCATCTCGAAACATGTTTTGCTGTACTTAGCAGTACTCGTTTATTAAAGCAAATGCCACTGGCCTGGTCTAGCCTGGTCAAGTAAAATGCATTGGGTTGAAGAGTGCATAAAAAATATCCGCATGACGGATGCTTAGGATGGCAGACACTTATCGATCACTTTGTCTGTCATCATCCGTCCGTCATGCTTTAAACAGCAACCTAACCTTGGCCATAAATTGAAAAGTATTTTAACTATGTTCATGAAACTTCACACACATCTTCATCTCAAGGAATGTTGTTACACAATATCAATTTTGGCAGAATTATGCCCTTTTTATCAGCTTAACCTGCAACATAACCTTGGAAATAAGCACACAGCACTGTCAGAAAGGCGAAGCAAGTGTTCCATGGATGATGGAACACACTTCTTGTTCAAGGTCGACTTAGTAACTGATATTTCCAGGTCTATACTAGTTTTAAGAAAAGAATATAACTTCTGTTTTGGCAGGATTAAATTGTACAAGCCATTATTTTGACCATTGCGTAATCATTAATAAATCATGATCAAGGATTCCTTCCATGTCGTTTATACGAGATATTGAGACCGATAGCGAACTGTCTGTCGTCAGCAAATAAACGAGTTGCATACAACATATTTTCGGCAATATCATGTACATATATTAAAAATAAAAGAGGGCCCAATACAAAGCCTTGAGAAACTCCGGCAGATACAGTGTTTGACTCGGAGTATGAAGATCCGACACGGACTCTTTGAGATCTGATTGAGAGATAATCAGATATCCAGGTTAAATGTTTTCCATCAATACCATATTGTTTTAGCTTAAACAAAAGCCCTTTTTGGAGAGGGGTTCAATCGAGTGATTTGAACCCTACTGCCTTTATGCCAAACACGATCAAAAGCTCTAGATATATCATAAAATATAATACACGTAAATTGTTTGGCATCGAATGCCTGACATGGTGATATATATCGACAGGTTGATATGTAGTAGAATGACCTGGGAGAAAAAGTGAATGGTTCCTAAAGATAAGATCAAACATAAGTAGAAAATTATACATGTGTTTAAAATTACTTCACCAACGCAACTAAGTAACGATATTGGTCTATAGTTCATAGGAATACTAGGATCTGACTTTTTGAAAAGTGCCACAACCATAGCAGATTTCTATAGGTAGGTAAAAATGCATTCACTTATTGATCTGTTAACAAGTATATGTAGATGTTTTGCGATTGTATTTACGGTCTCCTTAAGCATATCTTATGGCATTTCATCATCTCCATATGCTTTATTTACGTCCAAAATTTTGATAATATCAACAATTTCGGATTCTTCTAAATAAATAGTTTCTTATTTAAGGTAAATCAACATTAGAGTCATCAACTGAAGATTTTTAAACAAAATATTCATTATAAGCATTTCACGTTTTCTTGGTCAGTTATTGAGTATGACGTATCGCCATTAGGTAAGCGTGTTATTAGTTTCCGAATTTTTGTTTGACTTCATGAAATGTTTTAAAAGTTTCAAATACTGACGTCTGTCCGTTATAGTTGTTTCGGTAATTATAGTTTCCACATTATTAAAGAAACGTTCTTTCGCATGTTTTTTAAGATTATT
>JAWPHD010015941.1:0-52515 GCA_037043455.1 Cyrtodaria siliqua
CCGTGCACATTAAAGATTGAAGTTTTAATCAGTGATTCACAACCATAAACCTTAGCCTCATCTTTGTTTTTAGGCTTCATATGGATTCCAATACAGGGTTTGGAATTAAAAAGTAAGAAGAAACGTACGGAAATGTAAATAATTTTAAAAAAAAAGAAGAAGCGTACGGAAATTTAAATAAACCTTGGGCAAGCAATAACTACGGAATCTTGTTAGTGCCATCAACTTTTCGACCTGATGATCACACGAAAAGTCCAAGTTTCGTACTAAATTTCGATTTTTCGCCCCGAAGATTTCACACTACAACTGGAAGTTTTAGCTTGATAATTATCAAAATAACCTGATAATTTTCACGATAGTTTGAAATTTTCACTCGGAACCTGTATACCGAAAACGCGAAAATTAGATTTTTTTTAATTTTCGACTTTTCGTGGTAGGATAAAAGTTCAGTGGGATGATATATCCGGGGCGATATATACATTCTAAAGGGGGCGTTTCAACGTTATTAGTAGTCTAGATCATCTGCGACGCTTTCTTGTTTTCAAGACAAACGTCTAGAAAAGTCCTCCTCAAACTTTGATTTTTGCCGATGCACTGGTAAGGTTTCTGATTGGCTGAGACACTTGCTATCAAAGATATACAGAAAGGCAGAATGACAATACATTTATTAATAAACAAAGATAAACAAAGAGGGAAACTTCATTATTATATCGACAAACTAAATGCGGATGGTAAGAAATACTTTAATAAAAAAAAAAAAAATTACGGTCACGTGCTTCCAGTTTCAAATTTGTTTCCGCACAAACGGTCAAGACGTTTGTATTTACAATAAAGCGTCGAAGATGATCAAGACTACGTTATAAGGTGGTATTAGGTGGAGCGCTGTGGTCTAGTGGTAGAGCGTGGGACCCATGATCCAAAAGTCATGGGCTCGATCCCCGCCATAACCATATGTGTTGTGGCCCTGAGCAAGATACTTTATCTGCATTACGTAGTACTCACGGCTGGTAATCAGTGGGGCTACCTCCGTCTGCAGGTATATGCAAAAGTGCTCCATCGCCACTTCCGAGGTAGTTCCAGTGCCAACAATACAGGTCAACAAGGTGTGTATGCTTTGCTATTTCTTCGTTATTTTGTTTATTTGCCTTGATATGAAAAATCGGAGAATGCAGTTCCATGTAGTTATGTTTAAACTTCGCACACGACCCAACATTATGTTCGAAAGATGCATAATTGCCAGAGACTTTTAGGCCAATCAAACTTTACCATTGTTTTTCAACTTTGTCGTCGCCACCGAGGTTTTTCCACATTGTTTTGCCTATTTAGGCTACATATCGACATGAACACATCCAATCATTCCAGTTCAGACCATCGAACAGGCAGGACGTCTTGCGGCCGTCTGGGACAAAGTGACCCCGCAAGGCGTGCCGCTGACTGGAATCAGTTTACGTAATGGTTACTAAGCGTATCATCTGTATATTATTATATGTTATTAACCTGGTTTTAACTGGCTCTCAAGAGAGACGATTGGAGGACCTCTACTGGAAATTGGACGTTGTACCAGCGAGATACCCTTGTCACTGCGAGTCACCGCATATGATGACAAGAGGCACCTACGATGGACCGCGACGACGACTCACTACAACCCACCATGGATGCCGACGTTGGAATAACCCTGCGGGATACTCACTGATCCTGTATTGCATAACGGCTTCAAGATCAGCGAGTGCATCGGAGGAGCCATTACCAACAGAACACGGGCAGCACATGCAGCCGGATTGACCTACTTGGGACACTTTTGGCGCCTTTAATCTCCTGCCTCCCGATTGGCTTAAACGATTTCGAGCCGGCAATCGGACTGACCTAGTCACACTTCTGCAGGCAATCCGATTGGCCAAAATCTTCTATTGGAACAGTAATTTACTTGGACTTTGGAATTCTACAATTACTCTTCTTCGAGAATATAATCTACAGACTATCTACGTTGGACCTCTTCACTTTCACTCTACTGCTGCAGTTATACAGTAACTTCTTTGGACGAGGGATGTGTCACTTACTACTGGACCGGACTGTACTGCATAATATTCTTTTGAAAAGCTCGCCTAAAGGCCTAGTTGCCAACGACGAGGATAAATAAAACCTTATACGACGACAACACATCAAATATCAACCAGTTGGTGTCTGTATATTGCCTGTTGACAAAATCAATAACACGGAAAACGTTTCTTGGGGGTGGGGGGGGGGGGCAGTGTGTGTGTGTGTGTGTGGGGGGGGGGAATACGTGATTTCTTAGAAGGGATAGCTCCAATGACAGAAAGATAGTTAGATAGTTCCAATGCTATGGAGAAAGTACCAATGACAACTTATGAGGATGTCATTTCTTACTATTGCGTATGACTTTACTCTTGGTTAAAACAAAATTTGCGTTCCCAAACTATTGTTTGCATCAACTTTCTATCAGTTTTGTGTCTGTAATAGTAATCTGTAATAATGTACCCACTCACCACGGTGTCCACGTCCTTCGGCTCATGTCGGCTAAAACAGGTGCATACATGTATTGTGTATACAGTTCCGTTTACATACCTCTGCAAATTATTCTGGAAAAAAACTTATAACTAAAACAATTGTTAATTTAATACTAACTATACATTTTGGAGAAACGCGTACTTACTATATGCAAAGTTTTGTTCCCGTCCCTTCAGTATTTTATCCGCAACCTCAGATGTATATACTAGATCACTGCTAGACATACAATTGCATGAGAAAATGGTGTTATTCAAATTTGTGTTGGATGATGAGGCCCGTTAGCTAAAGCTTTTGCACGTAGTAAACATATTAACAACATGGATGCAGATTTTTCATTATTTGTGATTGTATTCCCTAAAAACAATAAAGAACAAATTTGTGTTCAATATAAGATTAATTTTCAAAGACAACCACTGTTATCGGGCCTTGCAGTGTATATACCCGATCTTCAAAGTCATGCTTTTCAAAGATGATTATAGTTGCAAGAGAGTCTGGTCCAGGTGAAGGTAACGTCTCTCGTCCAAGGAGGTTTATAGTGGAACAGCAGCAGCAGAGTTGATAGCGAAGAAATCCAACGCAGATATTCTGAAGTTGATTACATTCTCGAAGAAGATTAAAGATGTGGATTCTGGCCAATCGGATTGCCTGCAGAATTGTGACTAAGTCAATCCGATTGCCTGCTCGAAAAGATGATTAGAAGCTCTCCGACCAATCAGGACACAGGAGATTTGACGCTTGCCTAGTAGGTCAATCCGGGTACACGGGAATCTCCGCGCCGTCACCGCCAAGCAGGTCAATCCTGTTGATGGAGAATCCCGTGATGTTTATGTCCCGTGATGTTTACGTCTTGGAGCTGGCGCAAAATGGTAGACGACCCCCGGAACGTTTATTTAGTACCCCCAACGTTTGCGGAGGTGATGTTACGGCGTCTTCCATTCTGTGTATGCTCCATGGTCTCCTCCGCCATATACGCCGTCGTCTGCTGTGTTATCAGCTCTGCCGAACTGATACAGTGACTCCAGCATACGACAAGTGTATATCTCGCAGGTTAATGTATCCGTGGTGGTTATGTCTCCGTAGATTACAAGAAACGGCCCTGAGAAGGGCCACGGTATCACCCTAGTGTTGGGTGCATACCAAATTGGAACGTGTATCTGTGCTGATGACAACCTGAGTACAACACTTTCAACGTTCGGCTCGATGGGACTAGCTTGTACGAAGGCCACCGGGCCCGACGTTGATGGTGGACGGTGATGTCTCCTTATGATGATGTAGAGTTTTTGTTTACCCTCGCCGTGTTGAAACTAGTCATTTTGGCGAGCTTTTTCAATAGAAGATTTCGGAAGCCAGAGAGTCCTGTTGTAGCATAACGTATCTCGTCCAAGTAGTTTATTGTAGAATTGTAGAAGGCATCAGCAGAGCTGTAGAAGAGTAGAAATCCATCGCAGATAGCCTGTAGAAAATTTAGCTGTTCCAAGTAGCTTATGAAGTTCAATAGAAGATTTTGACCAATCATGTTTAAGCTGTGTGTCACATGAATACATTATTCACGCTCCGGAATTCAGTTACTATTTCGTTGTTACATAGGTAGGTCGCGTTAGTATTTTATTGGAAACCGTATTTCGAAGGTATGTAAGCTTTTTACGTATTTATTTAATACGTCAGTACTGTACATCTGGACATATTTATGTTTGACCATTATTTATGGCGGATTGCTCGCCAAGGTTTAAAAACTGTTGACTTTGAAACTCTCTGAATATTTATTAATTTTGTATATGTTTTTTATATCATCTAGCATTGTAAAAAAAAGCCTATATTCAAATCATTTACTATTTTATTTTGTACAAATGTTGTGTCGTTGAAAACAAACTCGGATCGAGTGTAAATGAACAATTGTCTTTGTAATTTATTTATTTTATTATTAAGACAATATATTTTCACCAGAACAGTAATATGATTTAATTGCCGAGGGTTCTATGTTCCGATTTGACATAAAGCTACGATTGAATTTTGTAGGGAAAAATAAATAATGGTCAGTTACTCCCTGCCTTATCCAACTTCACCAAACATATTTTCACTACCGTTCGTGAATAGTCTCGATCAAACCGAGACTGCAATATTTGTTTGTATTTATCGTGTTCGGCGATTTCAAAATTTTTCCTTTAATGCTTTTTTTTTAACAGACATGCATTTACATATCTTATTAATTGATTTGTAGAAATTGTTTAGCATCATTTTTGTTCAAGCTTCTTTATTGTATCCAAACACCTATACCATTGTTATTTCTAAATGTTGTATTAAAGTGTTGTGCGAACCAACTGGTGTTAAGATGTATCTCACATGACTATTATTAGCACACCATTATACAATTCTATTTAGTTTCTGTAGAGACACGTCACCTTACTATTGGGGAAATTATCAACAACCAAACAGTGCTCTTACAAGCTCATCTTCTTAATGCTTTAAAATATATTGTTGTTTGGAAATGTTCAACGGAGGGAGTTTCATATATGATATATTTATATTAACAATAAAATAGATGGAAAGCTGAGCAGGCATTTTAGTATTCAGAACGCATGCATCCAAACACACGCATTTTAAACGACGCATATGCTTTAGATGGAAATATGTACATTTAATAGTAAACTGAGTGTGAAATATCGCAAAACATAAAACGGTTCACTATTGGGTAGAACCTTAGCCACCGGTGTTTAAACCTGTTTCAAGGGTTACTAATAGTGCAGTGCTAATGTAACGGGACAGAAAAATAAAGAAAACCATCAGCCGGTTATGTCCTCTTACATGCAGCCGGTAATAATAACCGATATAAGTAAACCACGGAGATGACAGTATATCTCTAAACAAGAAGCGCCACCTGTCGGTGCAGACGCTCGACTTTCAAGGCCATGCTCGTTCAAGTTTGAAAACAAAACAAAGATAAACCACAAATAGTGTTCATAATGATTTGGCCGTAGTCAGAACAGCGAGAGAATTAGCAATCTTTTTCGCCAGGGTTAAGTAGCTGCCGAGAAAAAATAATATCAATGGGGAAGACCTAGAAACAATGTTTAAAATAATAATAGATTCAGTCAAATATTAAGCAAAAACGTGTTATGGAGTACACGCCCCGAGCTTTGTTTTTACCAGACCCATCTTCCCCCCATTCTTACCATCAGTGCTTCCTAAAGAGTTTATATTCAAGTCGCAAGACGTGTAAATACATTACATGGTATGGCACCTTCACCTAGTTTGTAACACATCGCTACGCTTTATGGTAAAAGGACGTGCTAGAAGTACGCATCATCAGACATCAGAGAAATACACCTCGCTGTACTCTGTAAGATTTGACAAATCTAATATCGACACTTTCATTTAATATCACAAAGTAGACCAGACATGGTTTATATATAATCGTATTAGCTGTTTAGCGCTATCTCTCTTGCTTTTGACATAGATGAATACATTCTTGAAATTCATGTCCAACAGGATTATTTAACGATTGATGTCGTTGGAATATTTGCTTAATGAATAATTGCCTAATGTGAGTCAACTTAACATATGTGGAAACATCACTTAGCTCAGTAAAGAAAGAGTGTTGTGATTCGGATACCATTGATCGGTATGGTTCTTGAAATATTGTCAAATCGTTTTCGAGGGAGTCGTCACTAAGAATAATTTTAGAACTTGGTACTCGATGTAGTCTATTCTATTATGTTCCCGCAATGGCAGAGGACCGTAACACAGTCTATACTTGATGATCTTGTCTATTGTTCACACTCTTGGGAGTCGGCATGTTTCTAGAACTGCGTTATTTATCATTTGACTTAGGTAAAACAAATTGGATTGCAGAATGCGCACTATTTGATGTAACGTTTGCTGGTATACGCAGAGTTGTTTCAGAACATAAATTAATATTACGCTTTGCAAGTTTGAAGTAGAAATGTTACGATGGGATATTTGGTAGACGGTGTTCCTTTTAAATATGTATGCAACTTCTCATTTGTAATACAGAAACCGTTATAAGGCGTTTGCAACTTTTTATAAATGTCCAATACTTTCCTTTCCCGCATTGTTTTCATTCGTTTGCAGTATCGCTGTGTTAGACATTTAGTTCATACTTTGAATACAAGAAGAGGAACTTAATTATCATTATGCTTCCGTTTCGATCCTGTATTTGTTGTCATTGTATATATACATAAAGTGTACGTACAATTAATATATAATTTACATGTTTAAAACAATACGTATATTTTACACCTCCAACAACCTATACCTTGTAGTACATGTATAACAATCTTAAGCCTCAATCCCTTACCGTTCATATCTAGGGTACTGTCTTCTTATTTTTCACGTTATATCCACCCAACATGTTATAAAGTTTATTTTTATTTACACCGTCCTGTTTTATTGGGATAACAATGGGTACAAGCAAGGTTTTACGCAAGCGTAAAATACCTGCCGAGAGACATCAAGTTACGGGTGTTAAAACAATATTGAAAACAATAAATGTTGTCACGGAGACATAAACACGCCACGACATTCTTCCCGATTTTTACCAAGCATTTTACCTTCCTACCAAGCATTTTGAATCAATGTGGGCGACCTCGCTTCTTACTGCTCAAATACCTTGAGATGTCTTACATAATGATTACAATTCACCCTTGTAACACGACGTGTAGAAGTACACATTAGCACAGAAATGTCAGAAATACACATTGTTCACAAGTAAGCGATACGTGTGCGTTAGTGTATGCATTACAACACATATACACTGTTCACTGTTATCATGTGTAGTTATAAGATTGCGTTATCAACTTGAAAAATTAAAGGATATGTTGCTACTTTATCATTAACAATAATGAAAACCATAATAACGTAAATTTAAAAAAAATAAAAAATCAGCAGGCTTGAACCCTACCTTCACAGGCACTAACACGACGCCTTAGTCAACTGCGCTACCGAGGCCAGTGAATGTTTTATCGCTAATATACATATAATAATAATGACTACATGCTACATTTCAGTAGGCTGGTTTACGAAAACGTCATTTCAGCAAGTGAAACGGTAACCTTTCAACATTACAAAATATGTGTTTATACCATTCAAGTTTTTCAGACGAGTTCTCTAGGAATTCAAGTTGTAATGCATGCTTATTGCCACTTACATGAGTCACAGTCAGTTTACCATAGACAGATATAAAACCCATTTAAGGGTCAGCTGACTGAATGAGTGAGGTTTGGTGCACCCTGAAACCTGGTTAAACACCCCCAGCGGATGTGTTGCCACTGACCGTTCCAAGGCGGTAGCCCTGTTGTCAACCCTTTGATATCTATGGTGTCATATCTTGCTTTTTATTCATCTTTCTAATTATTATTTGTTTCTATGCGTTTTTCTGTTTGACTGTGGTCGTAAAATGCTACATTTGCTGTTGATTTTGTATCTACTTTTAAAAAGCAAGTGACTTAAATAGTGTTTACCAGCAAATGAAGTTAGGTCGTCTTGGGGTTTGAAGGACATGATTCATGATACTTTATCACTGTTCGAGTGTGCGTTTATCGACGAGAATGATACTTCCTTTTTTAAAACTGTCGGTAAAAGGAAATACAAAAACAATTACTTACATTTGCAATTTGAGAAACATGTTTTTTTCAATGTTTTACTGATGTATGCAGGTTAAATTGAAGTAACGACATATTTTCACCACCGTCTATTAGGAACCATTCAAAACAATGTGACTTTTTGATATATATAAATAACGTCACATCATTTTTGAGTAGCACACACTTTTCTGTTAGATGTTTATATTAACTCGTAGATATTGACCTTCGCGCATAACAACTTCAAGTAATACACAAAATATATTATTATATATTTCAGAACACAATGAAAGTATTTTCAGCAGCAAAATTGATGTTCTTCATCCTTCACATAAGTGGCAGCCTTTCACAGACATGCAACCAAAAATTCCAGATCAAAAACACGTGTATATCAACGTACGGCTCTGTAATCAATACATTCAACAATATTATATCGTTATCAGGCTGTTGCGGCCTCTGTAATCAGGACATACGGTGCAATTCAGTCATATTTGACAAAACATCAGGGACGTGTCAGATCAATGCTAACAAAACAAGTAACTTTCCGACTGAATGTTTGTCGACGGTGAAATACGCCGAAGCGATACCGGTAAAGTTTTGCTTTTTTGATATGCCAATTGGCCTTCGTGTATTTATGTTTGTTTGAATGGTGTTTACGTCCGTTTATCACATGTTAAGCTATATATGACGGTCGATTTTTTGTGGTAGAGGCAGGCCACCTAAGTTTTCCTGGGTAGAACCAGTACCTCCCGCCATCCGTAAGAATAGACGCTTTCTCACTTGACAAAACGAGTGTGGGATTCTCATGCATTTATGTATCACTCATATACAGAATTAGTAAATGTTTGACTGATCAATACCCTAACTCTATTCATGTTTAATAGTCGTACCGGTATTAAACTTTATGACCAAGTTAATGAGTGTATTGACGATGATGAATATGTTCCCGATACACCCATGCGCCGAGCCTCCTTT
This sequence comes from Cyrtodaria siliqua, assembly GCA_037043455.1. Classification (NCBI taxonomy): domain Eukaryota; kingdom Metazoa; phylum Mollusca; class Bivalvia; order Adapedonta; family Hiatellidae; genus Cyrtodaria; species Cyrtodaria siliqua. The sequence continues at coordinate 9,099 of JAWPHD010015941.1, forward strand.
GATAATGCATTTTTATGGTGTGCAACGCATTGACCTATGTAAATCTTCATGCTTACGAATAGATAACGGTAGAATCGGTGATGATTATAATATCGGTGCATATACATTTGTATCTCACCACGGGGCATCAGTCATCGATTACCTGCTTACTAAAGAGTGTAATTTCACGAACATACTGAATTTTACTGTTGAATCGATAAATGAATGGAGTGATCACGCACCTATCATCTTTTCTTTGCGATGCAGTATGAACTCACGGGTATATAATGACACTAAGGAGGTTAAATTTAAGTGGGACGCGAATAATAGGGATATGTTTCGTAGTGGACTTATTACCAAATTACCTGACTTAAATCGCTTGATTTGTCACATTATTTTCAAAATGCCACATACAAAAGAAATCGTCCGTCATTTTCAGATACTTCCATTGTGAAGCAAGCAGATTGGTACAGACGCTGACTGTTCTGATGCTAAATATCGATACTTAGGTGCTTTACGTGCGTTTACAATTTGTAAAACTCCTATGAGTAGAGAATACTTTTGCAAATGTAAAAAAGATTATAAGGATTTATGTCGTAAAAAGAAAACAAATATTTGAAATTAAAAAAGTTTCGGAGTTCTAAGGTTCAGTTAGTTCTAAACAATTTTGGAAATATTTCAAAAAACAAAGAAAAAAGTCAAATGATAATGATATTACTCTAAAGGAATTCCGTGATTATTTTTCATCTTTAGGAAACGACGATTTTCAATGTAAAAAGGATGAAGCGGAGTCTTTTTGCGACGAGCACAATTTTGATGAAGACTATTGTACCTACGAGGAATTAGATATGCCTATTACGATCAATGAAATTTTAACTGTAGTAAAGTTGCTAAAAACCAATAAAGCTTTAGGGAGTGATGCATTGATGAATGAATACTTTATTGAAAGCATTGACATTTTAGCATCACATTTGTGCGATATATTCAATGCAATTTTAACTTCTGGATTTTTTCCTGAAAAATGGATGGAAGGAGTTATTGTCCCTGTTCATAAAAATGGAAATACTAAACATGTTAATAACTATAGGGGTATTACTCTAGTTAGTTTCCTGTCAAAAATATTTACCACTATATTATTTAAAAGAATTGACTGTGTTTGTGTAAAGAATAACATTATTTCTGATGCACAGTTTGGTTTTAGAAAAGGCCATTCCACTGTTGATGCTTTATTTGTTCTTCTCTCTATTGTTGAAAAATATTTAAATGATAATAAACGTTTATATGTTGCCTTTGTAGACCTAAAACGATGTTTTGATACTCTATATAGAAATGCTTTATGGCTTAAACTATATAAATCTGGTATACAAGGAAAGATATTACGAATTATTAAAGACATGTACGAAAAGGTGAAATCATGCGTGAAGAGTTGTGGTACTTATTCAGACTATTTCGAATGTGCGGTTGGATTACGTCAAGGGGAGGTAATCTCTCCTTTGTTATTTTCGTTTTTTATTGAAGATCTTGAGCTGCATCTACAACATGATGTGAATTCAGGCTTACAGATTGATGATATAGTTCTGATATTGTTACTGTTTGCTGATGATATGGCCATTTTAGGTAAATCTCCAGTGGATTTACAAAATAACTTAAATCTTCTATACTCATATTGTAATAATTGGGGTCTTGAAGTAAATACCACTAAAACCAAGATAATGGTGTTTAGAAAAAGAGGAGGGCTACTTCAAAATGAACGTTGGACCTATAACGGTCAAAATATCGAAGTTGTAAATGATTTTAACTATTTAGGCACATGTTTTAATTATACGGGCAATTTTTCATTAAATCAAGAACATTTAATTGGTAAGTCACTAAAATTGCTCTACACTTTATTAGCGAATTGTAAAAAAAATAAGTTAAAGCCAAAAACACTATGCCAATTATTTGATTCATTTGTAGGTTCTGCACTAGGATATGCCGCTGAAATATGGGGATTCTCTAAATCAAAAGTAATAGAAAGAATACACCTAAAGTTCTGTAAACGGTTGCTTAACGTTAGATTAAATACATGCACAGTAGGTGTATATGGTGAACTTGGGCGTTACTCTCTTTATATTACGAGATATATAAGAATTATTAAGTATTGGTGTAAAGTAATAAATACTAATAACATTCTGATGAAAAACTCTATGCACAATGTGTATATGATTGTGAAAGAGGTTGTAAAAATTGGGTTTCGAATGTAAAAAAGTTATTATCTGATTATAGTTTTGCCTATTTATTTAACAATCAGGATATGCTGAATGTAAAAACATTTCCATGTGTTTTTAAACAACGAATAATTGACTGTTTTAAGCAAAGGTGGTATGGGTCAATTGATAGCAGTGCTGTTCTTGAAAACTATAAATATTTTAAATCTGATTTTTCATATGAATACTATCTAAATGTTTTACCTAGCAATTTGAGATTCTTTGTTTCTAGAATAAGATTATCTGCACATTCTCTTAACATACAAACTGGACGGTATGCAAGAAATCGCATACCGAGAAATGAAAGATATTGTTTATGTTGTAACTCTTAAGATCTGGAAGACGAATACCATTTTATATGTGTGTGTCAATGTTACAATGAGCTAAGAAAAAAATATATTAAAAGATATTACCACCAGAGGCCATCTATGTTCAAATATATAGAATTGATGAAAACTTCAAACAATGATATATTACTAAATTTAGCGAGGTATATAAAATGTGCTTTAAATGTTAGACTTTCTATTTTGAATGCTTAGTATAAATATAATATTGTTCATCCTCTAACTATGATGATGTAAACTATACTGACAGTTGATTTATATACTCTGTTTACGTGACTTTGTTATATTCGTATATTGTATATATGTTTTGAATGACGATGTACTTTGTACAAGTCTAAATAAAATATCTGTTCTGTTCTGTTCTGTTTAATTGGTGGTGTTAATATATAAGGAGCATCATTGAATATTAAGGTACATTTTTTGAAATGGTTTGCATTGACAAATACTTTTACCCATGAGGAAAATCCTGTTATGACTCTGTTAAATGTGTTATGTTGTGTTTTGAGTAAATCCATTTCTTTATTGCCATCTAAACAATATTTAGCGTGTTGTTGTTTGTTTGTTTGTTGTTGTTGTTGTTGTTGTTGTTGTTGTTTATGTTTTTGTGGTTTTTTTTGTTGTGGGCTCTTGCGATAGTATGTACCCACTATAGATTCATGATTCCCATGCCTTTAATAATAGGTAGGCCCCATACCGACACCGATACGCAATTTCCCGGCTAGGTTCTGAAGACATCATGTAATTCCTGCATAAACAACTGGCGTATTTCAATATACTAAACCTCAAATACCACACGTGCATGCATCAAACTCACCAACGCGATGAATATCTCGTCGATATATGCAATTTTGGCACGACTGTCCATGTTTTCCAGCAGATTTTCTTTCGAAATATCTCGCACTGTGTCGTTCCATATTTGGAAATTAACTCCGCCCTACTTACACGCCAAATACGGAACGATACAGTGCGCGGCATTTCGAAAGGTAAACATTCAAGAAAAATATATCTACTGACACATGGAGATTCGTACACAAACTGCCTGTATCGACGAAATATTCTTCTCTTTGGTGAGTTGTATGCATGCACGCGTGGTATTTAAGGTTTAGTCTATTGAAATAAAGCGGTTGTTTATGAAGGCATGTCTTGATAACTTCATAACCCACTGTTGATGGAGTCGACCCTGATACCTGCCTATTCTATAAAGGATCGCATTGTCGCTCTATGGTAGGTTTACATAACAAGAGCTATGTTTCTCGCAGCTAATATTGTCGCTGCTTGGGACGCTTATTAAAATTTAAAATAGAGCTTTCATTACAATGAATGTAAAATAAATATCGATACTTAGATGCTTTACGTATTTTATATTTATGTATTTAGGATCAGAAGCCTTGTCACACACGATCAGTTGGTATGCCGTGTACGTCATCATCTCAGTGTAAAACTACAAACTCGGCCTGCTTCACTGGTTTCTGTGGCTGCAACCTTGGCTACAGCTATAAAGCTTCGGATGACCAGTGTGTAGACAGTGAGTAAAACAATATCGTGTAACCCGCTACATATATAAAATAGACTTTCTTTCTTTGAATTAAGACCATTCCATTTATGTGACAAAGGGGTGTGTGTTGTTTTTTTTTGGGGGGTGGGGAATGACTGGTCAGCAGATGGACATTGCAGGTTGATCTGGGTTTACAGTGGATGCAAAGGCTATTATCGTCGTGCTTAGCGGAATAAGGGTTAAAAATGAATGTCCTTTAAAAGATGTTTATCTAAATAATGTCGACAAACATGCATTGTTACTCCCATAGCTCTATCTGGAATATACTTTGTAAAGAGTATTCGGTTTAGATAAGGGGCTGCAATGGGTTAATGCCACACCAACACAAAACAAACGCCACATGGTGTCAACGAATTGGTGCATCTAGAACTTCCTACGCAACTGCACTGCATGATTCGTGAAAGAGTTCATAGATATCTAATAGGTAGATTGATGTTGCATGGTCCGGCCGGTTAGCTCAGTCGGTATAGCATCGGACCGGTAGTCCGAAGGTACCGGGTTCGAACCCCGCATTTTTCTAGCCCTGTGATATATGTATAAGGAACTATTGCTGTCATTATGATGAAAGCTGCTACTGATCCCAATATTTCTTTTCGACTCTGATGTAAGCCTATTAAATCATTCAATATCAAAACATAAATGAGGATAGAACAAAGTCGAAGATTATAATATTCAAAATGATATAGGCCGCCACGTGTATGCCAGAATAAACAGATCTCTTCATATCTTTAAATCAACGTCAAACCACATGATTTGCATTCTCTGTGTGTTTTTAATGTTTGTTAAATGTGCATAAATAGCATACGCTCCTGAACTATCAGTGCAACAGTAAATATATATTACTTGATAAACTGGGAGTGGATCACGATGTTGACACATGTCTTCATTCATCCAGTCAAATTATACCGACATTATACGAAACGTATTTGGTGTGAATCGGTCGGGGATCGAACCCACCATCTCCAGCAATGTAAGACGGATGTTCTACCACAAAGTCACTGCCGCGGGACCGTGGTTAACAGGAACGCCAGACGACTATGTCTACACTAATGGTTAATCGATGCACTACCAGATTCGCACAGTGAATGATCCAGTTCGACGCGGTAAGCGTGTGTCAGGGTTTAAATCCAGCCAGAATGATCCCTAATTCCTGAGGAGTTTGAGTATACCAAGGGAAGCACGGTCTCCGTTACATTTATAAGTGAAACACGTCAATATATTTCGTCACGTTGCCTCTTTAGGAAATTAGGGCTGACCTACGTATTCGGCTTGCGGAAAATGTTCTACGTTATGTTGCAGTAAACATTAAAATGGTATATTCCAGATAATTTCCGTTACCCCCATTAAGGAACGATGTTATACCCAAATTTACACCCCACCCCGACCCAACCACCGCCTGGAAAGTTAACGTTACTGGTACACGGACACATACCGTCCCGCCTAGCAACATAATCACCCAGAAATTAGTTATCCCTACACTCCCAGGTTCCTCTCCTTCTTTTATCTAATGAATGCTACTTTTGACTAAGTACACAGTTCTGAAAAATCACTTCCTTCCTTCCTTACGCCACCTCTTTCTCCTTTTTTGTTTATCAAGTACAGAATTGCCTTAGCGAAGCTATGACAAGCTCCCTGGATTACAGCTTAATTTGTTTTGTATGGTGTTTTACGTCATTTTCAACACATGTCAGGTTATATATGACGGTCTATTTTTTGTGGTGGAGGCAGACAACCCACTTTTCCTGGGTAGAACAAGTACTGTACACCCCCGCCATCCGTAAAAATCGACAATTCCTCTCGCTTACAAGTCGAGCTCCCAGTGGGATTCGAATCCGCAGCGGTGAGAGGCGAGATGGTTTACAACACAACGTCGTTAACCCCTCGACCACAGAGACGCCTTAACAATGATCCTGTTGTTGTGCATACAGTCTAACTGTAACTTGAATGTATAAGCCTTACATCTTCATGATGATTAGGGCTTAGAATATAACCTGAAGGGGATTTCTTTATTTACACTGCCCCGTTTTATTTGGATGACAATAGAGGTTACGTCAAATTATGGCGGCCATCTTGGTCGCCATCTTGGATTTCTCGAACCCCACAATGATGTCAGGCTATCATCCTTATTTTTCTTTTTCCCTAGATGTCCCATACAAGATTAAAGAGAGAATTTTAGGGGAACTTTAAATAGTTTCAAAACCATATCTCCAGAACTCACGAGAACTAATGTACTAGTACACTGTGTCCCATTTACACTGCACCTATGTACAAAACAGGTAGCTTGCTTAAAACATGTATAATATGGTAACATCTTTAAAGATATCCAGATACTGTTTAATATATTCACTGGATTGTTTATTAAAATGTTTATGTAACGAGGAACTAAAACGGAAATGGTTTAGTAGTCCAGTATAGGTGGTTTTGAAGTAGTATACCGCTTAAGCCGGCGCTAGGGGCGTGAGAGTTGTTGCTTCTTACATTACCGCTCACATTACATCTCACGAACAGATTCAATAAAACCCAGTCTGCTACGTTATGATCTTGGTTGTGTTTGTTGCTTCCAAAGGATCTCCTTCGTCAGTATTTACTTAAGTATACCTTAAGAACCAACACATGTATGGTGTACCTTTTGGGACGAACTGTGCACCTCTTGTCGTAGATTTGTTTTGTATTGCTATGAAAGAGATTTCATGTTGATTCTTTTACCAGATACTCAGGTAAATATAATCGAAGCCTTTAATGACACCTTTCGGTATCTGTATGACATATTTAACATCGACAACCATTTCTTTTCTACTATGTTTAACACAACATGTATCTATCCTAAAGAACTCAACAAAGCTTATATTTCTGATACTGTCGCTTCTTTCTCGATTATCATCTCTCTATTGAAAATGGAGACATAATAAGCAGACTCTATGACAAGAGAGATAATTTTTATTTTGAAATTGTTAATTATTACCATTTAGATGGGATTGTTCGCCTAGCAACTTCTTGTGGGGTCTATGTGTCTCGACTTACTCGTTTATCTAGAGCTTGTAGTTGAGTTGAGGGCTTTACTATTCGTAATATTTGTATAACTAAAAGTACTCCATCCAAAAACTTCGAAAACCCTTTGCAAAATTGTATTGTCGCAACCCTGATCTACTTTTAAAATTTAAAAGTACTCTCAGAACTCTTCTACCACAAAGACTATCTCAACCTGACTTCTGTTTGCGTGTTTGTTTCTGTGTTTTGTGGTTGACTGTCCTCCTTGAATGCTACTTTCCCTGTCCGATCTTTTTATATTTTTTTCTATTGTGATATGATTAACAAATGCATAAGAGCCTTGGTCATACTCACTTTCATACAATCGTTGTTTAACTTCTTAAAACGTTCATCAAAAGAGGTAATGGCCCTGTTATTTTGCAACGCGCTACATGTTTAGTGGTTAACCCATTTACAGTTCGATACTGTGCTTTTGTCTTTGAGATGACCGTATAGATTGTGGACTCTATGATGACGGCTACCTAAATCCCCAAAGCACGGTAGCGTTTGATTCTTGTCTTAAATCTTGTCGTGTCGTACCCTTAACGGTTTGTTCTCATGTTGCTCTGGCTTCTACCAAGTCATTTAGTACTTGTTATGTGACTTTCTAGCTAGATTTTTGTTTTTCTATTCATATATACATGATCATCTATGTGTTATACTTATATTGCCTATAAATGCTGCTTTGTTTGTTGCAGAATATAACCTGGCGGGTATATCTTTATTTACACTGTCCCATTTTATTGGGATGACAAAAGGGTAAGAATGCGGTTTGGTGCAATCTAGAACCTGCCAAGTCATTAAGTATTTACTATTTGGATTTTTCGGCTTTTGTTATATTCATTTATCACAGATTATGACACAGGTGTAATACAACCTGGAACGATTTTGATTGGTTGAGTTGAATCTGTAACACTACGCAGGTTTTATTGACTGAAACTATTTTATTTATTACAAAGTCATATAGATCTAGGTCATAAACTTAGTATTTACCATAGCTTATACTAACTAATGAAAGTTATACAAATCAGTGTGCAATTTTGTTAAAGTCGTCGTAAAACGCCTTTTGTAAAGAGATAAAAAACGAACTCTTTGATACTCATCGTTTTGTGTGACGTGACGTTGCGACGTCACATAACGTTCTGCCTGATTTTATGACGTTTTGGCGCTAAAGTGTGTCTGACGTCGTGGCGGTTTTATGTCCATCGGAATTATTTTTTTACTTATTTGATTGCAATGTTATATGATAAAATGGATCTTAAACTCGTTCCCATTCCATATAAGATTTATGAAACTCGTTATGAATTATTCTTAATTTTAACTCGCCAAAAGGCTCGTTAAAATTAAAATAATTCATAACTCGTTTCATAAATCTTATATGAAATGGGAACTCGTTTAAGATCCTATATATATACATGATCATCTGTGTGTTATATTGCGTATTAATGCTTCCCTGTTTTTAAGAGAATATAACCTGGCAGGCATATCTTTCGTTAACTGCCCGGTTATATTAGGATGACCATACCAATGCGGCAGCCCTGTTTCCAACTCATTTGCATTTGTGATGTCACATGCCTTGCTATTCAATAATATTGTACATGTAATTGTTTTAATTTGTATTTTTGATTGACTGTGTTCTGTGATAGCTACATTTCCTGTTTATTTACCTACTTTTAGGATGCTCTTCAGATGAAATTGTATGGATAATTTAAGAAATAAAGGGTATTTACTAGTATTCAAGTGCAGAACAATAGTCTATTCCCATGTTTAAAGCTATATTTTTATTATAGTACATTTCTTTCTCATTTATTTCAGTATGTTCATCATATGGGTCCACTTTCCAAACCACCACAGGGCATGGCATGGTTGGTTTCGATGACCGTACCATTTACGGAATTTCAATAGAAGCTTGCAAAGCGGCATGTGTAGCGGAAACTGGTTTCATTTGTCGCACGTTTGATTTCATGCTAAACGATGGCAGGTGTTATATGTCCGTGGAAACAGCTCTGACACAGCCGGCGTTCTTCCGCATTAATGCGTTCGCAAATCATTACCAAAGGGACTGTGCTTAAAGACATCACACCAGAATCAAAAGATCACGGACGCTTTACATCTAGAGACGATCACAAACTTGTTAATCCTCTACTGTGGAAAATATTTATTGAGGCCCTGACATAATTCTATATAAGACTACAATGTGCAATGTTTGTTTACAATTGATAAATGTTCATTTTACTGTTTCGAATAGAAACATTAAAATGTGGCAGATTAAAAAGGTAAAATCTGCAAATTCAATACTAAAAATATTGAAATTAAATCATGTTGGTACTGTTACACATACAATTTAGAAATAATTAAATCGGATTTAAAATTGTTTGTCGGGGCCTCATAATATAACGGTACATACCAATCTCCAATTTTGCATGAAATTCTCGTACTTCTCACAATGCATGAAAAAAACAATCATAATTATGCCCCCACTATTTCTGTAGGATGGATTAGGCTGGTGGGATGTCTTTAAATAGATCAGTTACTATAAACATGATAAATGACGATACATAACATTAACTTTGAACTAACTGTAAAACAAATACGGTGTTATTTGATGGCTTCTTGTATTCATATTGCGTCTATAGATCTTATAGATTAATAGTATCAGTACCAAAATGAATACATGTAATACTAATAATAATACTAATAATTATAATACTAATAATTATAATACTAATATCTCTATTCATTGAGGATAACATATTTGGTGCAATCTGTTTCAAACAAACTGCATATTTGCATTATTTACGCATCGTTGAAATACTTTTATCAAATAAAGTATGTTAGATATATATTCAGTTGAAACTTGCACAATTCGTTCTGACGTAATTAAAACAGTTCTTCAATTGTTGATTAATATCAAGTAACAGCAAAATATTTTGTTAAATAGCACTGCTATAAAGTGATAGTAAATTTTGAAATTCAGTAACAATACGTACAAACAATTATAAAATTAATGTTTTGATTATAAAATAAGATGTCGTAAGATACAGACTCACCAATGTATCGCTAGACGATATAAATTAGGTATTTCGCGAAATCGAAAATTAGGCCATGATCCAGACAACTTTTTGCTACCATTTCAGGTGGCAAATTCTTACTGGTACCATGTTATATAGTACATTGTACAGAAAAAATCCATGATAGCAGTGTCAACAGAGTAGCTGTTTCCTGTTATTAGAGTTATCTCCCTCTTTTAAATAAAAAACGGTTTCCTCATTCTCGCACTCGATCGATACTAGTATCATCTCTCGTGCTTGGCGCTTGGAATTATGGGGCAAAAAATAGTCCAGTCAGGTGATTTGCGTATATATAGCTAGGGACCAAAACCCAGGTTTTAGGACCCAATCTAGACACGCCGGACAAAAGCACCAAACTTTCCTCAAATGTGTGTTTTATATTTCTATGTATTTTTAAAAGGGTCCCCAAAGGTTCGTGCATCTCGAAATGTATTAGGATTATATGCACACTGAATTACCGCACCGCGGATGAAGTCCTGAAAAATCAGGAGGGCACCTGCCGAATATCAGTGATGAATTTGAAAAATTCGAAATGACGTCAGTATGCGGTTTCTTTAAATCATCGTTTTCTCTGAAACCATAATTGCTAGAGGTATAATAATTTGCATATGGCACGATCTTATTGTCCGTTACAAAATGCTTTAACATGGTGACCCTGGGATCATATATGGCCCCGCCCCAGGGGTCACACATTTATATAGAATCTTTTCTGAAACTACACAAGCGCTAGACGTCTTATGTTTTGCATGTAGCATAAGCATAAACGTATAGTCCTGTACCATGTGTACCACCTGGAGTTATGTTTGGCCATACCCCTCGAGTCACATATTTGCTTACAGTTATATAGAAACAACTTTAAAAAAATCTTCTCTGAAACTGCAATAGCTAGACGTGTAACATTTTGCGTGTAGCGTAAGCTTGGGGTACTCTACCAAATATGTTCTAATGGTAACCCTGGGGTAATATTTATCCGCACCCGAGGATCACAGTGTTACATAGAGTTATATAGGAATGCATATAAAAACTTTTCTTTCTTTGAAACTACAAGAGCTAGACGTCTTGTATTTTGCATGTAGCATATGATTATTGTCCTCTACCAAGTTTGTTCAAATGGTGACCCTTGACTCAAGTTTGGCCCTGCCCTGAGGGTCACACTATTACATAGAGTTATAAAGAAAAGCCTTAAAAAAATCTCCAAATCTACATGAACTAAGTGTCTAAAATTGTGCATGTAGCATAAGCTTATGGTTCTCTACCTAGTTTGTTCAAATGTTGATACTAGGCTAAAATATTTGGAAATTGCTATTGTAATTGTTTCTTTAACATTTGAGCACTTTGAGGCAAGGCCCTTTATTTTTTCTTTTATTTTTTTTATAAAATCACTTCAGTAAGGCTTAAAAACAGCAATATTTATAAAAAATGGGACGTTTTGTGAAGACCTAAACTAATTAAAACAATTGAAACTGTTATCGTAAATAAATATCTATTGTGACGATGTTTAAAAAAGAGTATGATAATGGATCTTTGGAAACGGCCGAGCACGGCACATACGAAATATTGCAGTCTCGGTTTGATTGAGACTGTTCATGAGCGGTAGTGAATTATGCTAGCTACCGCTCACGCCCTCTAGCCCCGGGTTGAGCAGAACTTAACTTTAACACTAAGATCACAAAGGAGACCGCTGCATTGTCATGACAAGACAATTTATGGACCAACTGAGTATTCACATGAAGCGTTGGATATAATACATTGACTACTGTAGCTTTGTCCATAGCATTATCAGCATCTATATATATGTATACCTAAAAGAGGAATATATAGTCCTACATAAACCGTAGCACTCAAACGCAATTTCACCGTAGGTTAATACTGTTCAATAAACTAAATACAAAAATCAAAATAATTACTCAATGAACCGGACACTATACAGCATATAGAGATTAATTACTCAATGAACCGGACACTATACAGCATATAGAGATTAATTACTCAATGAACCGGACACTATACAGCATATAGAGATTAATTACTCAATGAACCGGACACTATACAGCATATAGAGTGATGAATACAGGATAAGCGACTTGGAACTGTCAGTAGGCAATACGGCCTACTGGTTAACTTAAATCAATTTCATGTGTACACAACATCGCTATTATCCTTTCTTGACAAGACAGTGTAAATATAAGTACATCCCATCAAAGGAAATCTTGAACAATAATGTCAACTCCCAGAAAAATTATTAACAATACACTTAATTTCTTTTTAAATATATATCAAAATACTTAATTAGAAACACCTCAGGTTGTGTCCAGAGTTTTACAGAATAAACATAGCAGTTGCAGCAAAAGAGAGAAAAATCTAAGGTACGACCAAAACAACTGAAGGACGGCAATTCATGCACCTACTTGCCTTTTCAGAGTTTCAATGACTTTAACTGTTAATATTGAGCTTTTTGTTTTGCAAATGTACACCCTTACTTCGCACAAAACACTATGAAGAATTACCATATTATTGAAGTATTAGCGGTATGTCAGACATAGTTTTCTGTAAATATAACTGTGATCACTAAACGTGTACTGTCCGTGTACCGATCCTTATGTGTAAGAGTGTTTTGTTTTTTTGTATTTGTTTTTTGTTGTTTTTTAGTTTTTTGTTGAGTTTTCTTGTATTTTATTTGTTTTGTGTTTTCTAAAACTACAATCTTATATTTCATCTTTTATTAAAATATTATACTTTTAAGTAATACTATAATTTAAATGAGATATGGGTGTGTAATATTAATTGTCTTTAATTATCACAAAGCCTTTTTCATTAATTGGTATATCCAATCAAAACATAGCAACGGACTGGGCAATTATATAAGGTTACATACATATTGAAACTCGAAGACAGTCCCGACATAATGTCTTGCCATTGAGGGATTCTCCTCTTGGTACACTGGCGGAGGGAGTATAATCCTTAGAACGACACACACATACACACATTTACTAGAAAAGAATCACTGTTTTCCCCAGTTTTTTTGGATATAACCGTAGCATGCACATAAGGCAATTTTTAAATTAAATAAATACCTAGATAGGTTTGTTAACATATCCTCGAGACATACACTTGAATTATTTGATAAGCTGGTCACAGCCATACTAAATTATGGTAAAGAAATATGTGTTTTTTTAAAAGCAAATCAGATTGAATGTGTACATATGCAATTCTGTAAGTCTCTGCTTGGTGTGAAAACGTCTACTCAAAATGATTTTATTACGGTGAACTAGGTTTTGTTTGTTTGTTTGTATGATGTTTAACTTCATTTTCAACATATGTAAGGTTATATATGACGGTCGACTTTTTTGTGGTGGACGCAGACCACCCACTTTTCCTGGGTAGATCCAGTACTGTACACATCCCGCCATCCGTAAGAATCGACACTTTCTCACTTACAAGTCGAGCTCCCCGTGGGATTCGAACCCGAGAGGCGAAGGTTTACAACGCAACGTCGGGGTGAACTAGGTAGAATTGACTATCACACAAGGCGGTTGTATCTTATTATCAGATACTGGTTCGAAGTTATAAATGCAAGGGAGCACACATATACAAAGCAGTGTATATAAAATGATGTTAAATGATCTAAATGATAGCCCAAATAAAACTAACTGGGCCTCTTTGGTGCGAAACACATTATCTTCAATCAGATTTTACGAAGTTTAGTTAGCACAAAGCATAGGGAATATTAATGCCTTTCTATCTGTATTAAAACAACGACTTAGTGACAATTGCAACTTTATATAACACTGGAACGCAAGAACACAAGAGTCGAGCGTGATTTTACATACACTTTGCCTCATTCGGTTTCCAATCATATTTAGATACTGTTAATATTACAACATTCCGCAAAGCACCTACACAGTTAAGGGTATCATCTCACAGATTAGAAACTGAGGCTGGGCGTTGGACTGACCAACGTATTACGCATAAAAAAAACAGGTTATGCAAGACATGCGCGGTATTAGAGAATGAGTTTCATTTTCTTCTCGAGTGTCCGATATATGATCATTTCAGAGCTGAATGCATAAAGCCATATTATACTAATAGGAAAAGTATGTTCAAATTAATTCAGTTATTACAATCAAATAACAAACGAAACATCCGAAATTTAGCCGCTTACACGTTTAATAGTTTTAAAACTAGGATTGAATTACTGTTTGCATCATAGTTTATAAACTTATTTTATGTTACACAGTTTGTAACTTATAAAAGAAATATCGATTTTTATTTATTTCTTCTTACCATATGACCATAGTTATGTATGTATTTGTGTTATTTATCACTAGAACATTACGAAATACAAAGATGTTCTTAATGGAAATATAATTCTCACTGAATGCTTGCCCATTGTGAACTGAACATATTGCTTGCTGAGTAATGTTGTTATATTCTTCATGTTTTCGATTTAAACAGTGATTTTATACTGGAGTTAGCTAATGTGTATAATTAATACTTGATAATTTCCAATATGTACAATTAATACGTTATCTAACATTAATGTTAGCACTGTATGAAACTGACTAATGTTCTCTAAAGAGTTATTCTTAACCAATTTCGTCTTCGCTTTCCCCGGGTTAAGATAATCTCAAAGAGATACTTCCAGTTACATAAACGAGTATGTTTTATCAACAAAGAACCATTGTACGTTTATTAATAAACTGTCAATAACGGTTGATGTTTATTAGTACATATACAATGGCAATTTGTATGTGAGCGCCATTGTAATTATTGGCTCCAAAGCGAGAGTCCAGAAGTAGCATATATCTGCTTTTAACACATTTTTTCTATATGCACAGACCGTCTTAAAATAAAATAAAACTAATAATCTAAATGTCACGAAAATCAGTGTAATCGATCCCTAGTTGTAAACATTAAAATGTATGTCATACATGAAGAGATTCAGATAGGATTAAGTATTTATTACTGATGTTATCTGCTGATCGCGAGCACTCGCGTATTATGACATGAAATCCACGTGCAATAAATCCTTACCATTCATGAGGTTGCTTGAACACTTTTGAACATTGAATAAGATGTAATACCTAACTGTATGCTTTACGTAAAACAGCATGCATTTGTTTAAATTTGATAGCACTCTTCGGAAGTTTAAAAACACAAATAATTCACTGTATTGACATGTTCCACATTGTCCCCTTAAACATGTTGATATATTTTATATTGCTCCTTTAACATTACAGTAATTTACTATAATGTTGAAATGCATGTAATTAGGGTAGGTGTGAGGTTTGGTGCACCCTAGAACCGGTTTAAAGCCCCAGTGGCCTACTTTGCTATTGACCGTTCCAAGGCGGTAGCCCTATTGTCAACCCTTTTGTGTTTGTGATGTCGTTTACTTTTATTATTACTTTTGCCTTCTTGTTTGTCTGTTTCCATGTTTGTTTCTGTGTTTTGTGGTTGACTGTCCTCCTTGAATGCTACTTTCCCTGTCCGATCTGTTTATATTTCTTTTTACCATAATTAATATAGACATATTACACAATGTTGTATTTTATATAATCTGTATGCTTTTGTAGCACTGTCCGCTAGAACGGAATGTTTTATTAAACCTTTATTTGTTTTTGCTCTAGGGTCCTGTTTGACCTATTGCAATTGATTACATTTATGCACACATTGTAAGGTTTATGGAGGATGGCCTCGAACCTCCATGGACCTATGACGAGGCACAATAAAAGTTCTTCTATCATTGAAATAGTGAAGTTTTAATATTTTAGTTGTATGCATTTCAACGCAGTCACCCTCCTTGAGCGCATACAGCTTGTGACCCAGTTGATACCTCGGTGGACCTAAAATCCGGCAAATCCGCTATCAGGCCTCCCCGGCGTAAAAAGTGTCAATAGTGGGTGGGGTAATTTGACTTCCAATTTTAAGCAAAATAGTGATTTTAAGCAGAATGCAGTGCCGAAACAAAGCTTACTTATTTTGCTATAATCTACTATGAATTATAATAAACTTAATTGCATATTTTAGAAATATATTAACAATTATTAAAAAAACATAATGTGTATCCAAAATGTGATGCTCGGGCTACAATGATACACCTATTAATGTTCAATTTAAACTGTATAAACTACTCTTTCCAGATTTCTATCATGGAAAAATGACATCTACAGGCATTGCTATTTTCAGAAAGTGATTGTAGAATATGCCACCTGAGTTTGCAGCAATATTGAAAATGTTGGGTCTTGGCTCAAGGCCTAAATGTAATAAGTAACTTAAAATTGTTCCACGGTTGGTTGGGGAACGTCAACGGAGTTGAAAGTTTCATTGGTATAATTGAATGTGTATCTGGCAAGATTTCCCGTGTTTCAAGGAAGACAAATGGTTCTGCGTATAATCCAAATTCTCGGAAATATATTGATAACTTAATCATTCATAAAAAAGACGACCACGGTAAATCAAAACGAGTTTAACCGAACGTTGTTCTAATTCTATAACAAATGGAGATGCCCTGATAAGAATACCGATGTGCTATCCTCTTTTGGTTAAAGAAACTAAACCCTCAAATAAAGGCAAAACTACACAACAAAACCGTTTATCAAAACTCCGTCTAAGCGTTCAGGTCATATAATAATGTATATGTGCCAATTAAAAGTATAGTTTATATGCATGAGTTCTTACAATACCCGTGATTGAATATGCGTGAATTAATTATGAGTTGGTAACTCTTAATTTGACGCTACAGTTTGGGGGTTTGGCCTGGCTGGTTTTAGTCGTTTATATTGTGTCTATAGAGTTTAGATTCTCAAAATATGTAAGTTATATTATAAGTATATATATACCGCGTTGTCAGTAGGTTTAGAAACCGTGTACGTAGCCGTCATTAGGTTTAGAAACCGTGATATGTTGCAAAATGTGACTGTTGTTTGCGGGATAGCTCCGTTAAACATGGAATAACGAATCACTTGTTTAGCTTAGTGTAAGTATGTGATGGCTGTTTTTTTATTCTATATGCAATAGCATGAAATCCTTAAAATCTAAATATGTGATAATAAGTTTATGATTTTATATTTTTCATATCTGCCCCCATATTCGCCCTCGGCCTAAATTAGCCCTCGAGCTTACGCTCCATCGAGCTGACGATCTCGGGCAGATATAGGAGTCTCGGAGAGAGGTCATTACAAATATGAACATTTCCATATAATGATCTATAATAATTACACTTCTGGTAGAACTACAGTCGACGTAACTATACATTTGAATTTGTTTAAACTTTTGTGATGAATGTATGATGTTTCACATCGCTTTTAACTTCAGTCGTATCACGACGGTGTCAACAATGCTCATCGTCATAGTGCTACCAATCATTAGACACATGCCATAATACCCCACCTAGACAGAGTATACTGACATCGGGCAGACCAGTCTTACTCTTTATATGCTGAACGTCAAACAAGGGAGCTACTAGTACTATTTTTATGAAATCTTTGGTATGTCCCGGCTGAGGATTGAACTTACGATTCACACAAGCGAGGAGGATGCTCTACTATGGCACACCGCTATATTTGATGAGAAATATGTCTAATATGTTATCTTTACTGGTCCTTTGGGATACAATTATATAGGTGGCTTTGAAGTAGAATACCGCCTAAGCCGGTGCTAGCGGGCGTTAGAGGTGTTGCACCTTATATTACCTCTCACGAACAGACTAAAGAAAACGAGTCTGCTACTGTTGTCTCTTGTTTGTGTTTGTTGATTCCAAAGGAACTCTGTTTCATTTATTAAATTTCAAAATGTATGGTTAATGCTGTATATTAGATATAGTTGGATTAGCAATATGGTACACTGATCCATTGCTCAATTTCTAAATTAATAAAGTTGATTAAAGTTTTCAGTTAACACTATTCTAACTTTAAAATTGCACATTAAAGGGTGTACATCATGTTTAAAATGTGAAGTAATTCAAACATAAAAAAATGGAGCATTAACGGTTTCCTAAAATAAAGCGCACTAATTAATAATTATAAATTACATCACGTCTTATCATGTCATGGAGGAATTCCCATTGCTGTAGCGTTTCTGCACTTCCCCAAGTCGCTTGTTGAGCATGACGATCTAGTCGCAGGCTATTCTGACGCTCACGTTGCATTGCATAGCGATTTTTTACCGCAGAGTATAAAATAGCTAACCCTGGCACCTAACCATAGTTGGAAAATACCTTATTCGGGCATTTTATTTTATCTTTTCAGTGTAATTTATAATTTAACATTGATGTTTTTTTGTTTTTTTATACATTTAATACAGAAATAATGTCTAAAAGAAATACCAATCCTAATGCATCTTTTTAAGGAGGTAAAGTTTGGATGGCGACATAGTTATTGAAATACTTTTTTCAAATGGTGATCTAGTTTCATTAGTTTGTATATACCAACTTAAAGATTAGTAAAGTCAGTGCATTCTTGTCAAGTGTTAGATTACTGCAGTATCTGTATTACTGCATGTCGAGTGTTAGATTACTGCAGTATCTGTATTACTGCATGTCGAGTGTTAGATTACTGCAGTATCTGTATTACTGCATGTCAAGTGTTAGATTACTGCAGTATCTCTATTACTGCATGTCAAGTGTTAGATTACTGCAGTATCTGTATTATTGCATGTCAAGTGTTAGATTACTGCAGTATCTGTATTACTGCATGTCGAGTGTTAGCTTACTGCAGTATCTGTATTACTGCATGTCAAGTGTTAGATTACTGCAGTATCTGTATTACTGCATTAGTTGTATGGAAATGAAGAAATAGTTATCTACATCTATGACAAGAGAGATTATTTTAATGTTGATGTTGTTAACTAAGTTGGGGATGTTCTCCGAGCAATTTCTTATGGGGTCTAATGTTTCTCAAATTATTTTATTACATCCGCCTGAGTATTTGTTGAAAGACTCAACATGAAATGTCATTCATAGCAATACAAACCAAATATGCGACAAGAGCTGCACAGTTCTTACCCATTGGCAGGGGCGGATCCAGGATTTCAGCTAAGGTGGGGGGGGGGGAAGGGGGAGGGGGAGGGGCGTAAGATTTTGGTCAATATTCGGGTCCGTTTCTAGCGTCATAAAACGGTTGCGGTAGTGTATTGATAGGGTAAAAAAGTCCGTTTTCAAATAAAGGATTCAACAATGTATTAATTAAACCATGCATTAGCCATTATGCGTCGAGCGAGAGAAGTGAGTGAGAATTTTTTTATACTGAGGGCGTGCATCGAAATTGTTTGATATTTTATCTACAGTAACATGGACATACATGTATGATCCGGAATTTTTAGGGTGGGCGCGCGCCGGGTGCCCCCCCACCCCCACCCACCTCTATCCGCTAGTGATTGGGATATCAACAATTCGTTCAATACCTGACGAAAATGGTATATAATAGGAATGTAAGTACTTCTTGACATATCCACTTATTTTAATTGGCTAAATTGCCGTTAATAAAACATGCTTTCATACTGTAAAAGCGAATTGTGTATTTAAATTGTAAAACATTTCTTATGAACGCAAATCGGGAGCGTGGGTGTCGTAATTTCTATATGTGCTGGTGGGAAGCAGAGTGGTTATGTACCTTCGACGACTACTTTTCATAGCAACACATGATAACGGAAAGTACATGTAGTACGTCATTTTCCGTCAACGTAAAAAAAAAGTGAAACGGCCGCCATTTTCTTTTTTTTTAAAACACATAATCTGGAAGATTGTTACAAGTTTACATGATTAAAATTTCAGTTCCCCTTTAAATTTCTTCATCTTCAGCTGTATTGACTTTTAGAAGCTTTACTGCGCGAGAAATTGCGAGATTTTTCGAAGCGAGGGGAAATAACTCGTAAGAGATGCCATTGTTAAAATGTATCGGTACTGACATTTTGACATGACGCGACTCTAGGAGGAGTCGTGCTTTGTATCGAAAGACTGAGAACCTGTAAACTTTGTACGCGATGATAAGTTTTACAATCTGAAACTGAAATATACAGAAATGTGTGGAATTCAGCATTTATTTTATTTTTTTGCTAAACATGGTGTAAATCCCACCCATTTTTCTTCATTAATTCAGATGAAATCACTATGCAATGGCATACAATTGTAGTTTAACACATTAATTTGGTATTTTATTAGAGATAATGGTATAATCCACTGAAATATATACTATTCTGGTGTGTGATTCAGTTTGTCTTGCTGTTGCCCAAGACTTGAATGTATTAGTTGCCTTTAAAACTGCTACAGGCATATGGTGTAGGCTTAACTTTTGAGACATTACTTCAATTTTGTCTCTTTTTTTCTGGCATTTTATAGCCAAACTGTATATTGTATTGGACATTATGCATCTTAATGTGCTCCAAAGCAGCCTTATGGTCTATATTGTGCCTCAAAACTGTTGTAATTTAACAGAATGTCTGTTTCTCCATGAAAAATGAGGAAATTTCATGCATGAGTGATTTTAATATCTACATCTCACATTATGTGTATATTTTAGTTTGGTATATAGAAGGCAATGTTTGAAAACTTTACTTGATGGAAATATACCAAACGGTTAATTTATTTTGGCATTTTTTCTAGTTTTGTATAATGCGTCTTAAAATCCTTGATTTCTATTAGCCGAATGGTTCTTTGCATGCAGGAATTGAACTGAAAAAATAATAGGTCCTTGCAAAAGCATCTGATTTTCCATTCGGTCAACCTTATTGGTCAGTTAGATGTATTCGATAACTATTTTTGACAAATGTCGCGACTCTTTCACGTATCAGACCAGTCAGGAAGTACTTCCGGGTCGTAGGGTGCTGAAATAGTTCCTTGAAAGAATCCAAAGTTTCTAGTTTGCATGTGTTTTTCCCAAGATTAGTTTCTATTTCATTGTTAAATCTAACCTGAGGTTAAGTAGTATGTCTGTTGTCATGAATAGTAACTATTTTACTGTGTTTGTCAGGATTATTTCTTTGGAGAGTATGAGCACAGAGGTTAGGTAGAGATGTGGTTTTGACAGATGTTTATTTCAAAATAAGCATGGTGTGAATGAATGACGCGAAATGTTGAAAAACTGAATCGGTGTTTTATTCCAGATATGGGATCGTTTGCTAGCCAAATGTGCTTAATACACAGAATAAAAGTGTATTTAAGCAAACGAATGTTGTGGAACTTGTGACTGATCTCCAAATATAGCCTATATTGCATTGTGTTCAATGGGCTGATTTTCACCGGTCTGACACCTGAAAATAATATGTTCACATACATTAGACATACCGATATAGCATTTCGCCGTGGTCTAGGGGTTAGTAAAGCCGCCCTAAATGAGCGTTTTGATTTCAATGAACAATCTCAAGGGTTCGGTTCCCGGTGCAAGCGAACAAATATTACTCTCCTTTTTTATTTAATAAATCAATAAAATTAAAGTAGGTCGTTAGGAATTTGTTTTAAATCAGTTATTTTTCAATAATAGGACAATTGTTTCTTCGTGGTTGTGTTCGTATTAAAGAACTTTGCAAATATATCATGAACAAAACGTTTTTATTGCAATAAACAGTTTTGGGTCGGGGAGGTGTGCGTGTGTGTTTGTGTGTGTGTGCGTTCGTGCGTGCGTGTGGAGCTCATCATGTCGAACATTGATCTGTATATGTTTCCACGTTTCTCAATTATTAGGATTTTCTTTTCTCTTTACGGGGGCTGGCGTGGCTCGGTGAATAACGCCTTGGACTTGTAACTTTAATAGACATGTACGATATAATTAAACAAATACTGTACAGCACATTTTCTTGGTTGTTAAATGTTAAGCATAATCTTCTCATTTTTTTCATTAAATAATTTCCTTTAAATTAAGGTTTATAGTCCCACTGCCAATTAAACCAATAGGATACCCTAATGTTATAGGAACAATACAGTCTGGACTTTTTCTCACAGTAATACCAAACACTGAAACAAGTGTATCATAATAAACGTGCACTGCCATAATTATTTGCTGCATTCTTCTTATTCTCTGTACTGTTTGCTTTATTCTTTTAAATGCAACATTTTCTGTGGCGAACTGATGCTGATAATTAATTTTTCTTGTACTGAATTACTAAAGTAAAGCCGAGTACCAAATAATTAAAAATAAATTGTTAATGTATTCCCCATTTACGAATGAGGCAGATGAGCTAAAATTAATGACGATCGCGGTTAGAAAATTTGCTTTTTCACATAAATGGTATAACTTTGTATCAGTAAAAATATAACAAAACAAATTCAAGGCATTCTGCTTCTTTCACGCCCCTTGAACATGACAAAGGATCCTCTTCGACCAAACTACGCCGCTCAGTACTTTCAGTATTTTGATCATTGTATATTCTAGTAGAAAATAAATCAGAAGCAGACTGGGCAACAAAAGTGAGTCTTACAAAACGCTACATATTTCCTTGGACGAAAATGTCAGGGATCGGTCTCCATTAGAAGTATGCCAAACACTTAATTGTAATTCACTAGACGACTGCTTCACTGCGCATGTACGGTTGTGGAAAAGAATGCTCCTGCATAATTATGTTCATTTTTGTACGAAGGTAAACTCTTTTTTTCACTTTAAAAGTACCTGTCGATGATTGCAAGTAATAATAGACATATTAAGCTAGTGTTTGCGGTAGTTTTTAAGTCGGTTATGACATTGGTTTCAGCAAAATCAAAATCTTCTTAACTTGGCAATTTTTTTTTAAAAAAAATCTTGGATAATCATGTTCATTTTTGTACAGGGGTAAACTTTATTTTTTTCACCAATCGATGATTGCAAGTAATAAAAGACATATTGAAATAGTGTTTGCTGTAGTTTTTAAGTGGGTTATAACTCTGATTTCACCAAAAATGAAATTTTAACTTGGCCATTTAAAAAAAACTAATTCTCCTGGACAATCATGTTCATTTTTACAGAGGTAAACTTTTGTTTTTTTCACTTTAATGGTACCTGTCGATGATTGCAAGTAATAAGACATATTGAAATATTGCTTGCGGCAGGTTTTAAGTGGGTTATGAGCGTAAATACTAGTTTATTAATGCATTACCTAGAATATAAATATCACATATAAATGAAAGAAACTGTATTGGAGTGTGGGGGAGGAGGGGTGGCGTTACATACTAGTATATAACCTAGTATATAAATTTCGCATATATGTATAAAGGAAACATGACATATTGGTTACCTTAGGTATTGTCCAACTTATTCCATTACAGTATGAGTAAGTGGATCTAACAATAGTCATTTGGTATTAGACCTTTGGCTACTGACGCACATGCAAACGACATATACGGATATATTTTTTAAGGTAAAACTATACTCGCCCAAAAGGTAAAGGTAACATATTTAAATGCAATATGCCGTACACACTTGTGGCAATACGCCGTACAAATATTCAGTGACAGCAATCAATATTCCGTACACCAGCCTTTTAAAATAAACGTGATTCTGAAAAATTCAGAAAAATAAATCAGCGAACAACTGGTAAAATGTTATATTTTGGTAGCTAAAGCCTCGCTGTGTGTACAGAATAGAGGTGTATATGTCGTGATGTAAGATAACTTGTAAGTAAAAAACTATTCAGCGTCAGTACGACGGTGAAACGTAAACCTACTAACCAGAACCAGAACTTACTGTGAATGCGAATACCGAAATGTTTACCATATTGGACTTAACGTTAGAAATATTTCATTTCCGGTCCATATGGTAACTAATGGTTACTTACAAGTTCAAAGTCACATGCCTATGTGATGTAATTGTTGTGTTCATTCCAAGATCTTAGCTATTTCATCATGAAATCAAACCCTATATGTTTATACATTAATATGGGGTGTACACAAAACCAATTGTTGGTTCTAAATTAGTTTCAGGTCAATGTCTGGTCCATAACTTATGTTCATGTTTAGTTCAGTGGTTTTTGAAGTTGAGCTCGCTATGAGGCAGTGCCTTATTCATATTATACATACTTCTCCGTGGAATATATAATAAATTGGCGGTGCAGGGGTGTCATCTTGTCTCGGGCGCATTTGTTGGGATATGTCATCATAGTCTGCATGCCTTTTTTTCCATTTTGAGTAAATATGTTTGGTTTTCTTTTTGGTTTTTCAAGGGACATTACTCTTATCATCATAATACATATTTTAAACGCATTTCTGGCGAAGGAAATGAACTGAAGTGGTTGGAAATCGACCGAAAATGTGAATCATTGGAGTACTAACCTGGCAGGGCCTGTATTCATAAAGCGTCTTAAGATATTTCTCAACTTAAATATACCTTCAAGTGAGGTTATTTTCTAGAACTTCTACTTAAGAAATATCTTAAGATTAAACGTTATTCATAAAACTCTTATCTTAAATTTCGACTTAAGTTGTGTTGAAATTCCATCAAAAGTTAAAACACCTCCTACCATATCTTAACTATTTAAGAAATTGTTTTATCACATAACGTCCCTTGTTAGCAGTGTCGAACACCAATTTAATATTCTATTGTATGACACACGTGTAATACAACCTGGAACGATTTTGATTGGTTGAGTTAAACCTGTAACACTACGCAAGTTTATTAACTGAAACTATTTTATTTATTACAAATTCATCAAGATCTGAGTCATAAACTTATTATTTGTGACAGCTTATACAAATAATGCACATTATACAAAACATTGCTGTTGGTTTGTTAAAATGTTGGCGTAAACTGCTATTTTGTAAAGAGGTAAAACACGAACTCTTTTATACGCAACGTTATGTGTGAGACGCGACAATACGACGTCACTTATTTTATGACGTTTTGGCGCTAAAGTGTGTCTGACGTCGTGGCGGTTCTATGTCCATCTGAATTATTTTTTACTAATTTGATTGCAATGTTATGTGATAAAAAGGATCTTAAACTCGTTCCCATTCAATATAAGATTTATGAAACTCGTTATGAATTATTTTTAATTTTAACTCGCCAAAAGGCTCGTTAAAATTAAAATAATTCATAACTCGTTTCATCAATCTTATATGAAATGGGAACTCGTTTAAGATCCTCTATTTATGTTACCGAGTACAGGTAAGCATATATCGTGAAAAATCGATTGTGTTTCCAGGCCTGTAGTACCGCACTGGCGTGGTAATTATAGAAAGACACTGGGTTCGAGTACCGTTTTAGGCACTCTATTTTACTTGTTGCAATTTGAAAACAAAATTATATTATTTCTTACTATTTAATAATCGCTTCGCAAACGTCTTCAGCAACGCCATAGTTTTATCAGTGGTTTATAAACAATATCAAAAGATATGCATCACGTAGTTTAGTAAACTACGAGATAGGCATCACGTAAACTACGAGATAGGCATCATGTAGATTAGTAATACTCCATGAAATTGATTAATATAATTTAATTAAACTTGGTACAATACTGTATCAAGCAGAAACTGTTTCCGGGTAGAGTATCAAGTCCATATTGAGATGAGTAGGTCATGTTCATATTAATAGTTTTTTACAATGTCTTTTGTTCTACAAGATTCATGTTGTTGACTATGTGTGGGTGTTTCCATAGCATGGGGTTATGCCTAACTTACCTGTCTTTATTTCACATTTTAAATATGAGTTTATTTAAATCATGTTTATGTCCCCTCTTTAATTACAGAAAACTATCTGACATTTGACCTCAGAACTGAGCATATTTGTATGCCAATGCGATTAAAAATCAAATCAACATAAATCTTAAAGGAATATACCTGCCTGTACATATCTATACAAGAACACTGTTCTAGATTAGCGTTTGACCTGTACATAGTTCTAGAATGGCGTTCGACATATACATAGAGATTTTGACAATGTGTGTCTTTGATAAAGACAGAACTGGTGCCATGTGATCAAACATCTGTAGACTGAACGATCCTAGATTATCTTATCGGTGTGCCTTCCTTGACATGGTTATTTACCACATATATCACATTCTTTTTCCATTAATTTCGTTTTCAAGTTCTCAATGTAGAGGGCAGTCATTTTTTCCCCACCTTCTGAACTATTTGATTCTTTTCCGAAAGGAAACACCTACCATCAAATAGATTCCTATGGTTTTTAAACGTGCTGGGAAGATATACTCCGATACCGGGACTGCTCGGTTAACGTCCACTTGGCCGCTATCCGCTGGACTACCGTGGTCCATGTGAAAACAAGTAATACAATGACCATTAAATGTTGAATATAGTCTTATTAAACAAATATTCACAGCTTATCATATTAGTTTCATATCCTTCTTATAAAGCAAGTTAATTTTCAAAGCCGATGCATGCGATATCACAGCAACCATAGGATATATAAAACTGATGTTGAAATCAACATATGTATAATCAATGCGGATGCCATTAAACATTCGTCACATAAAATTTAATTTTCGGGCTAATTAATTACAAAATCTAACTGACGGGTTATCATCACAGTATCTTAATAAGAGCATACTCAAAGAGAAAGGGAGCGGCGAGCGGTACAAATATACGGCAATTGTTCTCTTATATTGCTATTGAATAGATCCCTAGTGTTCCTTAAATATACTATAACTCTATATAAGGCTACTGGGCGTGTACCTAAAGCAAATGGAAGCGGTTTAACGATTGGTTTACTACCAGCTTCAAGCTCGTGAAACATGCCCCGTATATAAGGCACTCATGTCCCGTATATAAGGCAAACATGTCCCGTATGAAAGGCAAACATGCCCGTATATAAGGCAAACATGCCCCGTATATAAGGCAAACATACCCCGTATAAAAGGCAAACATGCCCCGTATATAAGGCTAACGTGCCCCGTATAAAAGGCATGTTATAGCAAACCTCTTTCATTTCTTAACCTGCGATCGACAAAGTAACATCAACAATACGTACACACATTCACTGAAAAATAGTATAACCTATGTGAGTTTCGAGCCAATGACTTTCGGACACACAATCACTCCGCTTTGCCATTGGGCTAGTCCATCAGTGGATCAATAGCTTTATTTTTATCGATATACTGTTAGCCGTTATCCTTTGTTTATTTTGTTACATGTGATTCAGTGCGCTTTTAAGTGCATACGCCCACCAAAGAACTTCGGAAATAAAACGCCCCAGAAAATTTAGCTTACACAAATTCCAACAATACTGAAAATATACTGCACACCGTATAACCGGCAATCGCAAAGTCGGATATAGTTTCCAATCGGTTCCCATTTTGATGTGCTGATGAAACGATAGGTATTTTTAATTTACTTATACCTATGCATATTGACTGATATATATGCTTAGTATGCTAGGATGTTCAAATACGAGGGCCGTTCAAATATTACGTGGACATTTTTAATAGTTGTTACACTTTTATAAATCAAGAAAATTAAATTATATAGCTATAAAGGTTTACATTTTCACTTTCATATCTGTATATATTATAAAATCATTTGAAACAAATTTCAATAAATACGAGCTTTTACAACCCCACTGTAGCCGCCATGGAGCTCGTGTGTGTGCTATGGCGTCGCCGTGAAAACCAACAACAATCTAACGTTATAAATGATGAAAAATGCTAGAAATAACAGACGTAATGTTATTTAATTAGATTCGTGTATTATTCATGGCTTGCATTAAATAAATGTGTTGCAGCATTGTTGAATCATCATGTTTTATAAGTGCATCACAGCTTCGGAAAGAGATCATAAGAATTCGATCGAGATTAGCATAAATATTCAAAATATTTAGAAAACAAATAGCATAATCATTCCAAAAGACATGTTTATTGAACATGTATCGGTATTCTAATTTATTAACATATTTATTTTGAAGAAAACTTGTAAAATTTTCAAATTTTATGTTATATTTTTCTATTTCATTTTTGTATTAAACTTTTTATTTTATTAAAAGTTCCTATTCTTTAATATTTTATTAATATTTTAGTGCTCCGTGATTTTTTCTGACATCGTCAATTTCAACTTAAAAGCGAGGAATTGTTCGTCTACTTATTTATATTTATCATAGTTCTCCTTGTTCAATATTCATAAAATTTCATAATTGTAATTTTGAAATACCAGTGACAATACTACTTTAGTCATTTGCCCCGGGTTCAATCCTACGTGGTGCCACTGACTTTCGTCGGTGTGTTCTTGGGCAAGACACTTTCGTTGGGCGGGGACGTAAACCGGGCGGTCCCGTGGCTCGGTCTATCCTCCGAGAACGTTAAAGAACCATAGGAATCTATTCGATAATAATAGTAGGACACGGTTCCCGGATTAAAGCCTCTCTCTGGGGCGGCTCTAAATAACCTATACTGTGTTGATAAGCCGTTAAACAACATTCAGTTAAAACATTTGATTTCTAATGAGTTGGATTACAACATACATGAATCTTAAAGGTCAATACATGAGTGCGATATCGAAAAAGTCCACGTATTATTTTAACAGCCCTCGTATATAAGAAGATTATGTCAATACCGTTTCGTCAGCGCCTCAAAATGGGAAATGAACTTTTAAACGACTTTTCGATTGCCGTGTTTACTGTGTATGTTTTGAAATAACATTGAGAAATATTCCCAAATCCATAAATAGTTAAAAGGAAAATTATTATTTCAGTCGTCTCTTTGTCCTAATGGTTATGTATACGGACTGTCAAGTTCGAATCCCGTGTTGAGCCAACTATTTTTCAATGATTAGGACACTGATGCTTTTTGATATCGATGTTGCTACAACGAATGACGGATTATAATGATGTCCTGGTAATAATTATCCATGACACAAATTATTGTTATTTATGTCTAAAACTGTTCCAATACAGTCATCTTATTCCAATGTTATCAGCTTGAATTTGGTAGTAAACCAATCGTAAAACCCCTCCCATGTTCTTCAGTTACAATCCCACTAGCCATATATAGAGCTACAGTATATTTAACGTGTGCGGACGATTGACCCCGATACAATATTGACCCCATATTCGATTGACGATGCTACGGAATTAAATGTCTTGGCCATTGGCCCACCAATAAAACCCTCGAAACCTCGATCTCCGGTTCAAAGCATACCGTGTTACTAACTGAATGCGTGTAGTTTGTTGATAGCATGGTGTTTACGTGGTCTTTAGTGGTGGAGGCAGGTAACTTTTTCCAATGGTAGAACCTCCTGCATCTAGAACAATCGACACGTTCTCACAAGTCGAGTCGAGCTCCCAGTCGAACCCATAGCGATGAGAGGCGAGAAGGTTTCAAACTCATCGTCTTTAACATCCCGGCTAAGGACGCTCAGAATGTATGACTGTATGTCAAGCGGTTGTATGTCTAACACCATATAATTTTGAGTGATGTTATCTTAAACATAGCTAACAGACATACTGTGTGTCCGCAATTATAAAAGAAACAACGTGACAACTAAATCTGTTAACAGATAAGGAATATATCGAAATAGTGGTTCTGTGCTCTGCGAACCCATTTTTGTTAGTTAGACCGCATGATGCCAGTTTTATCCTAGCCATTTAAACAAACAGGATCTATAGTATCTACAAGTGCCTTCAGTGAACGTACTATTTTGCAGTCTTCTTTACAAATGTATTCTTAACGTCTCTGTGGTCGAGATGGTTGGTACATTGAATGTTATTTTACGTCATTTTCAGCACATTTCGGCTAAATAAGATGGTCGAGTTTTAGTGGTTTAGGCAGATTAATCACCTTTTCCTGGGTCTTACGGATGCGGGAGATATACATAGTACTGGCTAATAGAAAAGAGTGGGTGGTCTGCTTCCATCACAAAAACGGCCATCATATATAGCCTAAAATGTGCAGAAAATGACATAAAACACCATTCAACCAAGCAACAAATATAATCTGATAATACACAAAGATCCCTATTAAGGCGCGTAAGCAGCGAGTCAAAACGTTTTCGCACACTTAAATGTCATTCGTTATTTTTTCGCTTTTTATTATAATCATACAAAGATGAAAAACAGAAACAGTTACTAGCTCATAAATCATATGTTATTGCCTAAATATACAGGGAAATACAGACATATATAGGTCATGTAACTAAAACAGTTGATTAAACCCTTCCAAATTAACATTTTGAAATACTTATCAAATCAGAGCTTATACTTAGGTCGCATTTAAAGGGACTATAGCCGATCTAGAATAAGTATACGAGTGTTAATCCAAATACAAATTAAACCATTATAATCTGTGTCAGTTTGATGTAAAATGGGCATGGAAACTAAATTGGGATACATGTTACCTTCGCTTTAATTAGATAAGGTACGCTTCTATGACTCTTCGAGTTTTTAATGTTGAATTGGACGTTCTAATTAATATGGGTTTAACCATGATGGTTGGAACCGTTACTGGCGGAAATAAGTTCCCGTGACCTTCCTTCTACAATTTTCGGTTTCGAGGTCAAGGCTGGTCAAAAGGTGTGTTGTAAAATGCGATGGCTGTAAGGTTTGTAGACAAAGTACGCCTTTATCCAACTACGTAAGTTACAAGTTCATGGTAAAGCTAACTCAGCTAGCAATGTGTAATGAAAATGTATGTTGAAAACAGATTTACGGTTTAAATAGATATTAATATTTGAAATACCAGAAAGAAACTTAATTAATATATAAACATATGATGATTCAAGTTCCCCAGTCATGTTTTATTTCATGAACATCTTTATGTTTATTTAAATCGAAATCAATACACAACAATATATATTTACAATTCATACATTGCAATATCTGTGAAAAGCGAGAATAAGATTTTATTTGATGACGTAGAAGACTATAAAAATACCGTAGGATAGGCCCTCAACAACTGGAAACAATACCAGAATAGCACACGTATGATAAGGCATATCTATAAATGAGTGTTGTCTGCAAACGTCTGCCCATTCATCACAGATTGTGACTTTATCAGGTAACATATTATAATTGTCGTGTTGCATAGGTTATAAAGGACGTAGAGAACTTTAGTTTATTAGTTTCGATATTATTTTAAATATATTAAATATAGAAAAAAGGAACATTGTCATTGTACGTTAAATCTGTGAAGTATATTGCAGAATTTGTGTGTGAGCAAAATTCAAAAGGATATTTGTCGTCAAACCTAATTGTGCAAGTGTATATGGTTATTCATTGCACGGGGCGTAGCGTGGCATACTCACTTACTTCCGGGAGTGACTTGGAAAAGAAATAAAAATAAGAAGCATAAAAAGTTAAAAAATACAATAAAATCAGAGAAGGGACGGGTGTTTCAAAACAGGTTTTACACGAGGAAAATACCATTCTCAATTTTTTTCCATGAATTGTGATACTATTTTCTAAAACGTTTAATAACGAGATGTTCAAATATAAATAAGTCACATATTTGTTAAGTTATGCCTTTACCACAATCGGTATCAAATTCTACTTTACCTATTCTTGAAACCGCGTTGAATATAGCACTGGTTATGTAAATACTGTACAATACAACTATTGGTCTGAATATGTCATTTTCACACTCACCAGTCAATGAAATAAGCCAGAAAAACATTAGACATATTTTTGGACAAAATCAGACGATTAGGATTGAAATTGAAACCTTGTATGCTATATCTAGTCACGATAAAGGTAATATGTATACATGTATTTTCAAAACTTGTCAATTTAATTTAAAAATATGTCAAATAGCGCAATTTTTGATCAGAAAAAACACTGATTAATTGAACCTACCTAAACTAAATTACTCAAAGCACCTAGATTTTAATTCAACATTTTACGGTGGCTGGTTTTACCAACTGCACAAAACTGAACAACTAATTTTGTTCGACGATTAATGTATGTGAAATTCATAATTGTATTGTCAAACATTGATTAGAAAGCAATTTTCTTGTTTCCTTTTGCAGTTTCGCGCGTCATTCGGGTTGAACCTGCAAAGAAGGTTTGATGCTTAGCAAACTTTGAGTAGTATAGTTTAATACTTTTTGCACTACATTGATATTAAATGTCAATTAAAGGACATGCCAATACAATTTACAGGCAATTCCACTGACTGAATATTTGTCCATTGAAAAAACAATGGTAATTAAAGTAAAATACAAGACCTCGGTCTGAAGGTGTCTCGCCCACCACTGTAAACGGCATATGAAATATTTTATTAATTTTGTGATTAAATGATGTCCACCAAAGACAACACTTCATATGACAAAGTATCAAACATATAAAAGCAAGGAAATCATAAGGAGTTAAGTTACTGAAGTTAAGTGGTTTAACCAGGGTGTAGTTTTGGGAAAATAATGAAAAATATGACCTTGACCTTGGTATTTTTTATCGTTCAGCGATGTCCACCAATGCCAAAAATAGACATGAGCAAGTATCAAAGACATAAAGTGAGGCAATCACATAAAGTTAACTATAATCAAGTATCAAACAAAGAAATTAAAGTTATCAGAAAAAGTTAACTGAGGTTAACTTGCCTAACCAAACTGATGTTTAGGGTAAATCATGCAAAACATGACTTTGACCTTGGTATTTTTTGTCGTTCAGCGATGTCCACCAATGCCAACAATACATATGACCAAGCACCAAAGACATTAAGTGAGACAATCACAGAAAGTTAACTGAGGTTAAGTTACCTAACCAAAGTTAAGTTTGGGGAAAATAACGCAAAATATGACCTTGAACTTGGTATTTTTTGTCGTCCAGCGATGTCCATACATATGACCAAGTATCAAAGACATAAAGTGAGACAATCACATACAGTTAACTGAGGTAAGGTTATCTTACCAAGGTTAAGTTTTGGGAAAATAAGCAAAATATGATCTTGACCTTGGTAATTTTTGTCGTTCAGTGATGTCCACCAATTCCAACAATACATATGACCAAGTATCAAACAACGAAAATGAGGCAATCGCATACAGTTAACTGAGGTTAAGTTATCTAACCAAGGTTAAGTTACCTAGCCACGGATAAGTTTTGGGAAAACAAGCAAAATATGACCTTGACCTTGGTATTTTTTGTCATTTAGTGATGTCCACCAATGCCAACAATACATATGACCAAGTATCAAACAAAGAAAATGAGGCAATCACATACAGTTAGCTGAGGTTATTTTACCTAACCAAGGTTAAGGTACTTAACCAAGGTTAAGTTTTGGGGAAATAACGCAAATTATTACCTTGACCTTGGTAATTTTGGCATTACGTGATGTCCCTTGACCCAACAAAACATCTGAGAAAGTTTCAGAACAATTCGAGCAGCGGTTGTTTAGATATAGTTGATTTAAAATGATGCCGCCGCCGCCGCCGCCGCCGCCGCCGCCGGAAAAGTGACTGCTATGTCTCGCTACCCACTATGTGGGCGAGACAAAAAAGCAAAATATGTTAATGTTTTCTTTTCATTAAAAAAGAAATATAAAAAGATCGGACAGGGAAAGTAGCATTCAAGGAGGACAGTAAACCACAAAACACAGAAACAGACACGCAAACAGACAAACAAGAAGGCAAAATCAATAATTAATGCAAACGACATCACAAACACAAAAAGGGTTGACAATAGGGCTACCGCCTTGGAACGGTCAGTGGCAAAGTAGGCCACTGGGGGTTTAAACCGGTTCTAGGGTGCACCAAACCTCACACTTACCCTACTGTCATCCCATTAAAACAGGACAGTGTAAATAAAGAAATCCCCGCCATGATCTAATCTCTAACCAACAAGGCAGCATCAATAGGCAATATAAGTAAAACACAAATATGCTCGTGTAAATATAATACAAAAAAACAATAGCCTATAAAAGCCACAATGAAGGTACTCAATGACTTTGCAGAAGCCAGAGCAGTAAGAGAATAAACCATTAAGGGCACGACAAGAAAGATCATGGACAAACATCAAACGCCACCGTCCCAATGGGCTTTAGGTAGGCGTCATCATAGGGTCCACAGCCTGTCTGGTCATCGTACAATTAAAGAGGAAAGCATAGTGGCGAACTGTAAAAGGGTCCACCACAAAGCATGCAGTACGTTGCAAAATGATAGGGTCATTGTCACAGGATGACCTTAGTGGTTGGGCTAACTCAGGAAAGAATCAATGACGGTGAATGCATTTACATAAGTTTAATGCAACTTTTAAAATATGTTTAATATATATACAATTATCTAAAAAAACAAGCGAATACACAATTGAACTATGGAAAGAGTGTTCTCCTGAACGTTTAAGACGTTCTTAGTATTGTTATAAATACTGAATGTCTAAGACACTAAAGTGTTGTTAAAGCTATAACAATGTTGATCCAGCGCGATACCTGTGATGCGCGAGAGCTCATGAAGATGATGATGCGCGAATTCAATGGATGATTGTCATCAAATGCCTTCTGTAAGGGTTGATGACGCGATGCAATGATAGTTAATCTCCACTGAGATTGTGAATGATATTCCTCCAGTGAGGACTGGTAACGGGCCCACCTTGTGTCCCGGGGGTTGTCGTTAGAAAAAACCTGGCTGCGCAGGTACGGGGACCGTCTCCACCGCTTGTAACGTTAGTCGTGGAAGCTTAGCTCCACTCCTGGATATCCAAACCTAGATGGCTTACTCCAACCCTGGATGGCTTATATCCTGGATGGCTTATTTCCAACCCTGGATGGCTTAGGCTGTAATTATACATACGTTTTAGATGTCGGTTGACAAACATAACAATCTTGCATAATTATCATTACCCAAACAAATCATTATTCAATCAATATATGTACGAATGATGAGTAGCAATGTATACATATTCTACAACGCCATGTATACGCTATGTACGTCGCTGTTAATCAATGCCCCTAATACATGTAATATAAACATGATCAAATTACTCATATATTACACTCACTGAGTTATGCATGCACGCATTTATTCTTGTCACTCATCTCATTGTTAACTAATGTTAACAATCGTGTATTACAATCACTGAGTTATACGCCAACGTTAACTAATGCACCTATTATCCACTGTTATCAAATTAATATTGTTTTACAATTAATGATCAATTACATAATTACATCTAATAAAGTAACTTCAAAATCATATGCTAGTCTAAAGTTATGTTTGAGAAACATCAATGCTAACCGGATGTCGTAACCGCCAAACAAGATGGCGCCGCCCATTGAATACAAATATACGATAAAAGTTTAATAAAACTACTAACCACATGTTGCCTGTGAAATTTGCCGTCCAATCTCTGTTCCAACAAAGTACTATCGATGATCCCGGCGAAAGCTAGAAGACAATGGGTTTTATAGCAAACATTACGCCCAAATCATTATTTCCCCCGTTCAGTCCGTGACAAACGTGGCTAAATCTACAGTATTGAATCAACACGAGAGGCCCCTTATACAATTTTGCCGTTTAAGGAAAATATACCTATCCGTTTACATGCATTAGCACAAAACTAAACTTATGACACGGCCTCTCTGGCGGCCACTTAATATGTGCACGCTTTTACGTGTTACATGAATAGATCATGAATATTGTGAAATTGTTTCAACTCGAACAATAGATTTTGGGTGTAACCGATAACAAGAGCTATGAACGACCAGTACGCTCTACCCGTGACATTTTGTGACAACATCTCCCCACTTAAAGAAAGTGCTACACTTTTAAAATTCAACAAAATGATAATTAATATTTACACGTTAAGAAACTATTAATTCTTCTGAGCAAATGAGCGACAAAACGTACAAGCTGATCGCTCAATCGCTTGAGTATGTTAACTATTACCACTGCAGTTATAACCTAATTATAATATGTAATTACAATTTCAACACTATTCTACAATTGTACACTACCCTGTCGTAACATATACTACTATTGTACAATACACTGCAATATACTATTGTATTAAACTGGTCATTATGTGCGGCGACTTAAATAGTCTGCCCCAATATTGTGCTTTCCACGGTCTATTACACCGACTTTACGGTTACTAATAACACTACTTCCTGTCACTACAAGAACTCCAACTTTACACATTGCATCCATCGCATTACCAGTATACTGTTTGCGAAATGGAGTAGGGTCTCTCGTTTCCCTAATCGGCTTTGCTAAAGTGTGCTTAAAGCTACACTGCACTACATCTGTTGGTCTCGACTTATCGGACCGAACAGTACTACCCTCAGAGTCTAAACGACTTACCTCTCGTTTCTCTGCTACACTAAGCATGCCCGATATGTCTACATCGGCTGCTCTCTCCCTACCTACACTAGTGGGAAAATACATGGGACTAGTGTCCTCACTACTGTCTTCCTCACTATCCTCAATAACTGCAACATTAACTACGGTTAACACCCCTTGTTGCACATTATCGGTTCTACTTATATACTCTTTCAGCATATTCGCATGAAAGGTCTTTAACTTTCCGTTTATCTCGATACGGTAATCCATAGTGTTCACTATCCCTCTAACGTAAAAGGGACCTTTCCATTGTAATAACAACTTGTTATTGTCGGTCGGGAGTAACAGTAACACCTGGTCATCTATCTTAAACTTCCTAGCTCTAGCTTTCTGGTCATAGTACCGTTTATACTTGGTACTTGCCTTAACTAACTGACTTTGAGCTATCTTACAAGTCTCCTCTAGTTTCTCCTTCAGATCTAAAACATACTGATATGTAGTCTTAACCTCATCACTATCGACTTCACCTGCCCACATCTCTGTAAGAATCCTCATGGGACCTCTAACTGACCTACCGTACAATAACTCAAACGGAGAGAATCCTAAACTCTCTTGTGGTACCTCTCTAAATGCAAACAATAAAGCATTGAGATACTTGTCCCAATCTTTGGGTCTCTCTGTACACATACGCCGTAACATTTGCTTTAACGTCCCGTTAAATCGTTCGACTAACCCGTTACACATAGGGTAATATGGTGTTGTCATGATTTGACGCAAAGACAATAACCTGCTTACTTCAGCCATAAGTTCTGACGTAAACTGTGACCCACAATCAGTCAGCATTTCCTACTAAACATATCAACTAATGCCTCAGCTACTCTCTCAGTTTCAATTGAGGGCAATGCTACTGCCTCCGGATACCTAGTTGCATAGTCTACCATGGTTAAAATGTACCTATTTTTCCTATCCGACACTGGAAAAATTGGTCCAACTATGTCTACGGCTACCCGCTTAAATGGTGTATCTATCAGTGGCATCTGACCTAAATGTACTTTGGTCACTCGACCTTTTGGTACTGTCCTTTGGCATACGTCGCAGGACCTACAATACCTAGTTACATCTCCACTAACGCCTGGCCAATAAAATTCTGCCAATACTCTATCCGACGTTTTCTTTACGCCTAAATGACCTCCCATAATCGACTCATGAGCTACCTTAAGCACTGTCGTTCTATACTGGGTAGGTACCACTAATTGGTGAAACTGTCTACTACCACTATCTTCAAATTCTCTGTACAATAACCTATTCTTATGTACAAACTTACAACTACCGGACCCTTTACACTTCTTCACTACACCATCCTTGGCCTTCACCTTACAAGGACCTAATGACTCGTCTTGAGTTTGTGCTTCTATAAACTCCGCTTTAGATATGTCACCTACGGCTGCAGGAACCTTTAATTTTCTATAAGCCTGAGCTTGCTTCTGAACCTGCGCTCTAGTCTCTACGGCATTACTTATGCTACTTCTAAAATCGGACATTACCGGAAGTGCTGAACCATCTATGTTCCCTATCGTTAAATCATACATCGGGTCATCCATACATAGTGCCTCTGTAGTCCCTTTAAAGAAAGGTGTATCTACATCTATTCTCGCTATTGGCACGTGCTCTACCGACTTATTTAACAACATACACGGTGACTGTTTACCTACCAACTGGTCATCCGTAACTAAACTACGCCTAACTACCACACCTGTACAACCTGTATCCCTCATTACAATTACGTCCGTGCCATTCACTCTACCATCTGCCGTTGGAAGATTTGCATACGGAAAGAGACATGTTCCGATCTTCGCCATTACACCATCCGCTTTAACACAACAGCTACTACTATCGGTTTTAATAACCGGACTATTACTACCTCTGCCTCTACCTCTACCTCGGTTTTGACCACCTCTACCGAAATTCCATGGGTTGTTAAAACCTTGGTTCTGACTCCCTACATTGTTGTCCACTCTACTATTTTCACTAAAATTGTCTACGACAGCGGACACTTTCACCGCTTTCCTACACTCATGTGAAGCATGATTCCCATTACAGTAACGACAACGAATAAACGGTCTACCTATGTTACCAATATTGCTACCTCCTCTAGAACCCATCGAACTACCTCCACCTCTATAGTTTCCACTCTGGCCTTTCTGTTTATGATCGTCCCCTTGCCTATCTCTAAAAGTTCTGTCTTTCGACACTACATTATGAGCTCCGCCTCTAGCCTCGGCAAACTGATCTGCTTGAGTTGCCATTTCATTTACACTAGTTAGTTTTCTTTCTTTAAGAAATAAGAACAGATCTCTACTACAAACATTGAATAGCTGGTCCCGCAACAAGAAATCTATGACCCCTGATAAGTCTGTGCTACCTTCCCTAACTCTAACCACCTATCTAAGTAATTTCTAGACCTACTAATAAACTGAATAAATGACTCGCCTTTCTCAGGCAGACAAGCTCTAAACCGCTTTCTAAAACCTTCTTCAGTTAACTCAAATCTCTTTAAAAGAGCATCCTTTAACTTGTCATAGTCAAGAGCATCTAAACTAGGTAATCTAGAAAATACATCTAAGGCCTTGCCTCTCAATAACGCACTTAAATGAACTGCCCACTTATCTTTGGTCCATTCCTGTAACTCAGCATAACGCTCGAACCGTAACAAGTAACTGTCCATGTTATCTTTGTCAGCATCAAAGTATGGTAACTTCGAACCTTTTAACTTTCCAGAATAACTATCTTTCCCTTCAGTTTTACTGTCCTTACTATGTAGCTGCTTCCAACTCTAAAGCTAACTTATGATCAAACTCTTTTTGCTCCCTTTCCATTATCATCTTAGCCTTAGCTAGTCTACCATCTGTTTCGAACCTCTCATGTTCTAACTCTTGCTTCTCCTTTACTATTCTACTTTCTAATTCTACCTTCTCTTTATCAGCATCTACCTTCTCTTTAGCTAATCTACTTTCTAATTCTACCTTCTCTGTGGCTAGTCTACTTTCTTCATCTCGCTTCTCTTTAGCTAACCTACTTTCGAATTCTAGCTTCTCTCTAGCTATTCTACTTTCCAATTCTAGCTTATCTTTAACTAGCCTACTTTCTTCATCTCTTTCCTGCTTTGCTAATTCTCTTTCCTTAAGTCTAAATTCCCTTTCCCTAGCCTGTTCGTCTTTAACAAAGGTTCTAAGCTCCTCTCCAGCATAACCTAACTCCTTACCCATTTCCGTAAGATCCTTTATGGACGTCATGTCTATAGACATTGTGAACTACACACTACAATAATTACAATACACACGTCACTAATAATTCTACTCAACTAACTACTAATGGTAAGTCACTGTGTCCTCAGTAAATACCTGGGCATCATCATAGGACAAGTTACATACACATTTGTACTAGCGCTAACTACTAACGGCTATGTATAGATAGTATCTAGCTTCCACAAAACATATACACTACATAAAATATCTTAATTTGATATTGGACATAAACCTTAAACAATCATCAAAATGTGTATAACATGTACATGTATATTT
Source organism: Cyrtodaria siliqua (assembly GCA_037043455.1). NCBI lineage: Eukaryota > Metazoa > Mollusca > Bivalvia > Adapedonta > Hiatellidae > Cyrtodaria > Cyrtodaria siliqua. Next base: position 49,006 of record JAWPHD010015941.1, read on the forward strand.
ACTTCTCCCATCAGTATAAGTATACTCGAGTGTCACAACATGAGTAGAACGTCTTGTTCGCCAACCTAATTGGATACTATGTATATCAAGGGAGGTAAAACAAACACCCAAATTATTTAGCAAAAGTGCCTCAGACCCACTCGTGTAGACCACTGCGACCTCGCGCCAAGGAAAGAACGGACAAAACAACAGTTTGGACTCACCCTACCCTTGTCGTGTCTTGACTTGTCTTCCAAGCTGTGGCCGTGATCGTCGACAGTCGCCTTGATGGATCAGAGGGTGGTACACAATTCTAAAATAATAAGTAGAGATTTAGTATATCATAATAAAGATCACTTATTGATTCTTTCCCTCCGTAGTCGCCCAAAATCCCACTTCTGACACCAGTTGTCACAGGATGACCTTAGTGGTTGGGCTAACTCAGGAAAGAATCAATGACGGTGAATGCATTTACATAAGTTTAATGCAACTTTTAAAATATGTTTAATATATATACAATTATCTAAAAAAACAAGCGAATACACAATTGAACTATGGAAAGAGTGTTCTCCTGAACGTTTAAGACGTTCTTAGTATTGTTATAAATACTGAATGTCTAAGACACTAAAGTGTTGTTAAAGCTATAACAATGTTGATCCAGCGCGATAACTGTGATGCGCGAGAGCTCATGAAGATGATGATGCGCGAATTCAATGGATGATTGTCATCAAATGCCTTCTGTAAGGGTTGATGACGCGATGCAATGATAGTTAATCTCCACTGAGATTGTGAATGATATTCCTCCAGTGAGGACTGGTAACGGGCCCACCTTGTGTCCCGGGGGTTGTCGTTAGTAAAACCTGGCTGCGCAGGTACGGGGACCGTCTCCACCGCTTGTAACGTTAGTCGTGGAAGCTTAGCTCCACTCCTGGATATCCAAACCTAGATGGCTTACTCCAACCCTGGATGGCTTATATCCTGGATGGCTTATTTCCAACCCTGGATGGCTTAGGCTGTAATTATACATACGTTTTAGATGTCGGTTGACAAACATAACAATCTTGCATAATTATCATTACCCAAACAAATCATTATTCAATCAATATATGTACGAATGATGAGTAGCAATGGTCATACATATTCTACAACGCCATGTATACGCTATGTACGTCGCTGTTAATCAATGCCCCTAATACATGTAATATAAACATGATCAAATTACTCATATATTACACTCACAAAGTTATGCATGCACGCATTTATTCTTGTCACTCATCTCATTGTTAACTAATTGTTAACAATCGTGTATTACAATCACTGAGTTATACGCCAACGGTAAGCTAATGCACCTATTATCCACTGTTATCAAATTAATATTGTTTTACAATTAATTGATCAATACATAATTACATCTAATAAAGTAACTTCAAAATCATATGCTAGTCTAAAGTTATGTTTGAGAAACATCAATGCTAACCGGATGTCGTAACCGCCAAACAAGATGGCGCCGCCCATTGAATACAAATATACGATAAAAGTTTAATAAAACTACTAACCACATGTTGCCTGTGAAATTTGCCGTCCAATCTCTGTTCCCAACAAAGTACTATCGATGATCCCGGCGAAAGCTAGAAGACAATGGGTTTTATAGCAAACATTACGCCCAAATCATTATTTCCCCCGTTCAGTCCGTGACAAACGTGGCTAAATCTACAGTATTGAATCAACGACGAGAGGCCCCTTATACAATTTTGCCGTTTAAGGAAAATATACCTATCCGTTTACATGCATTAGCACAAAACTAAACTTATGACACGGCCTCTCTGGCGGCCACTTAATATGTTGCACGCTTTTACGTGTTACATGAATAGATCATGAATATTGTGAAATAGTTTCAACTCGAACAATAGATTTTGGGTGATAACCGATAACAAGAGCTATGAACGACCAGTACGCTCTACCCGTGAATTTTGTGACATAGTCATAACCTCTTTTGCATAAACTTTTTAACAAGTTTAACAAAGATAGTATTGAAAGTGATCATGACCTAGAATCTTACGAAGTTTATAACATCACACACCATAGAAGTCAGGTTGTGATAGTCCTTTGTCGCAGAAGAGTCCTTAAATTACTTTTATTATTTGGAAAGAAGATCAGGGTTACGATAATAAAATTTTTGCAAAAGGTTTTACGAAGTTTATGGTAACGGTAACCCTGATTGAGTAACTTTTTAGTTATACAAAGATTACGAATATTGAAGTCCCTCAACTCGAGTACAAGCTCTAGAAAAACGAATAAGTTGAGACACATATACCCCATAAGAAGTTGCCTTGGGAACATCCCCATCCAAGTGAGGGATAATTAACAATGTCAAAATTAAAAATTATCTCTCTTGTCATAGATTTTTCTAATTATTTTACCATTTTCAATCGAGAAGAAATCTAAATCAAGAAAAGAAGCGTTTATTATCAGATATGTTAGCTTTGTTAAGCTGAAGTTCTTTAGGATAAATATAATTAACCATAGTTGGAAAGAAAGGGTTGTCAATGTTCAATATGTCATCCAGATACCGAGAGGTATCATTAAAGGCTTCAATTACATCTGCCTGGGTATCTGGTGAAATGAAACTCAACATGAAATCCCTTTCATAGCAAAATAAGAAACAAATCTGCGACTTTTTGAAATACTTCTCTTAAAAAAAACAAAGGAAAAAAGAAGATACAACCAAATAATTGTTTCCTACCAGAGCGCGTGTTCTGGGTCAATTATCCGGCTCTTTGGTCTTCCAAGCATGATGCAATCAGAGCCTACGTTCAGTCCAAAATAATTGATATAATATATATTGATAAATCCATTTTGCCCCATATTGAATTATAACTAATTCTTCTTATTATATTGCTGGTATCCAAATCTTACAAAACAATGTAACCCCAATGCAGTATAATGTTTAAGAAGTTATTTGTCTTAAACTTGTTAAAACGTTTATGAAAAGAGGTTATGACCTATCATTTTGCAACATACTGCATGTTTCGTGGTTGACCCAAATTCTACAGTTTGCCACTATGCTTTCCTCTTTGATTGTAGCAATGACAGGATAGATTTTGGATCCCTATGATGACGTCTACCTAAATCCTCAAAGGACGGTCGCGCTCAAATCATGTCTTGTCGTACTTAATGGTTTGTTCTCTTGTTGCTACGGCTCTCTGCCTAGGTCCATTGAGTACTTGCTTTGTGGCTTTCTATGCTTTGTTTATATTCATATATGCATGATCATTTATGTGTTATAGTTATATTGCTCTGTTAACATGATTAATGCTGCATAGTTAAGATATAACCTGGCAGGGATATTTTTATTTACACTCGTCCCGTTTCTATTTGGATGGCAATAGGATAAGAATGAGGTTTGGTGCACCTTAGAACGCTGGTGTAAACCCCCGGCGGCTCTTTTTGGGATTGACATTGCTGTATGGTTCAAATAAAATATCTGGACCGTTATAATTATGGTTCACGCATTAGTGTTGTTCTAGTAAT
>JAWPHD010015942.1:0-52515 GCA_037043455.1 Cyrtodaria siliqua
CACACCAAACAGAAGTTAAACAAATAAAGAAATCAGAATCTAGTCAAAAGATAAACAAAGAATTGTGTTAATTGATGTTGAATAGTAATATATTATTTAGAGATATGATCATTGGATTCTGCGTTGATATGGTAGATGGTTTCGAGAGATCTTTTTTAGAGACTTCCTTCTGGATTTGAACGAAAACCCGAAGTGCATTTATATTGTGCATGGATTTGCGTTTTTACCCCCCCCCCCCCCCCCCCCCCCCCCCCCCCCCCCCCCCCCCACACACACACACACACAACAACAACAACATTTACATACACACAGCAACAACAACATTTACATTTGTCAAAACTACTTCTCTTTGATTTAATGTATGTCTTACTTATTTTACATTCTAGTCAATTTCGTTTACGTTTGACGGCTCACTCAGTATAGAGGCGGACACCATGTGTTCTTATGACTTTGTCAGGGTATACTCAGACGGACAATTACTCAGTCACGGTAAGCTTCCAACGAGAAAGTATCGGTTTAATTACTCTTTTTTCGCTTCTTCAATTTTAATTGCTATAATTGAACCTATGCCAGGAGCATTTTAAAGTCTTTGAAAGTCGCTATTTGATCAAATCGAAGGTTCTCAACTGTCTATTTTTGTCAAGGACCAGCAGATTAAAATCTATATTTTGGAAATCATGCTTAATTTACATTCATTTTGTTCACGACGTGAAACCGAAAAAAACAATGAGATATATAAATGTAATTGTTTTATATATACGTACTGTATATAAACGAGTATTGGCTTCAGTGCCTGTCTGGGAACCTGGCCAGGAATTCACCAACCATTCTTCAGACTATTCTTAGACTTGAGCTCAAGTACTGAAAACTCGTTCACAAATATTTCCATGACCTTCAAAGATAAACAATTGTAAGAAGTTGCTATTTATTAGTATGTATCACTTTATATGAACGTTTATTCTGTAAACTTATGGAAATATGTGTGATTGAGATTTGCATACTTAAGCTCAAGTCTAAGAATATTCTCAAGAATGTTTGGTGAATTTAAGGCTTGTTACATTTCCTGTTCGACCTTTATACCTATTGTTATTATTACAGCCATTTTGAATGAAATTTTAAACTAATAACGCAAACATCATTTGAGTATTCAATCGTGTGCATGTGCTTTGGTTTAAACGGTTCTGTAGAGAACATTTATAATTCCCAGTGGAATATAGCTTTCCCACTCAACAGTTGAACGTTATGAAGGACATTTTCATTTCGTGCCCATTAGATCTGCATGCAATGTTTAAACGTTGATTTCATTAAGGAGGGAATGCACTTATCGTTACAGAACGAAGTAAAACTTGAGTAATATGAAGCACTTAATAATGGCGACATGAAGAACGCTAATTATAATTGTTGATGGAAACACACAAGATTATAGTTTTAATGAAATATCGTTTTTCCTAACAATACATTTTACTTTTCCATTTCCCTTCTTAATAATGTAAATTTACATAAACGACTTGCTATTAAATACAATGCTCATGCAAATCATTAATAAGACCACGGTTACTATTACATACTGTGGTAACGCGGTTTTGATGCTTTAATAAATAAAACATGTCTCTATTGGAGAATACATATGTTATACAATTGAGGTGACAGGAATGTTAATGGTTAAACAGAACGTTTCATTTTTTTCCCCAAATACTAATTATATGTCAGTTCAAGGATATGTATACTATTGGCAGTTTATCGAAAAAGAACTCCATTGATTAATTGCCAAATCATGAATTTATACGACATTTAGACATTTAAATTTTAGAAATGTTGATTTGTATCTCGGCGCCGCATGTGATTACTTATGTTTATAATTCAGGACCGTTCTGTGGCAACGTAGCGCCTCAGCCGTTTACCATACCTGGGGACCACGCTTACGTCAATTTTGTATCCGATGACAGCGACAACTACTCCGGTTTCAGACTCGACTGGAAAGCAGTCCGTAAGTCAGAAACATTCTTTTATTATATTCGAAAACGCTCAATCGCATAACACGATTATATTGTTGTTTGTCAAGATTTTCAACAAATGTACCATAGTCTAAAATTACTTGCACACTTCGTTTATTATGATACCTAGGTGAATTTACTATACACCAAGACACGGCCTTAATAATGAACCGTAGGTTTTACAGTGTGTTATTTAGGCCGGGTCTTGGTGTTTGTGATAAGGTTATGCCCTATGAATTTCCTTAACAGTATCTTATATATTAAGAATATACTGCTCAGTATTTTACACAATCACATACATATATGCTCTCATGTGTTGTCGGAAGTTGTTTTACAAACCGTGTCTTGTTTTGTTGTATGTGTTATGTCACTCGGTGCTGACCATATTATTCTTTGACTTTCAGAGTAATTTCATGTGTATGAAGACACGAAGTATACGCAGAAACCACTTGCCAGTATGACAGCAACCGTTATTGTGATATACTATGTATCTTTTAATTTTCATTATAATAAAGAAATATGTATATGCATATACTATATGACTTTCTTATTCTCTTTACCAAATAAAAAAACATGAGATTGAAAAGAAAAACGTAGGAAAATCAAATATGAAAATAAACAATTGTCGCTGAACAGATTTACGACTTTCACTTAAGCATAATTATTATTCTATAATTGCTTAAATACAACTATTTATATCTTAAAGGAAAACTGACAAATAATTGATTTTTACTGATTCTAGTTTTACCTCACCCTCAAGTAATCATCAAATATAAATCTCTCAGAAATCACATAATAGATAAAAATACATACCGAATTCAGTAATTGAGTTTCAGCTTTAATATATTCACAAACAATAACACTGAGAGTTTTAAGAGTATAAGCGTATACCTGAGATTATGACATCTGCTTAAACGTGTGTGTAAACGAAACTATTACTATGATACTCTGGGTAATGATCCTTATATGTAAGCCTTTCAAATTGGCATGTTTACCGATTTATTGTCACTATTTCATTACGATAATGCCTATTTGTCTTTATTTACACTTTCCAGTTTTATTGGGATGACAGTAGGGTAAGAGTGAGGTTTGTTGCACCCTAAACCTGGTTTAATCCCCAAGTGACCTTTATTGCCACTGACCGTTCCAAGGCGGTAGCCCTATTGTTAATTCTTTTATGGCTGTGATGTCATATCTTGCCCTTTATTCATTTTGTAATTATTGTTTGTTTCTGTGCGTGTTTTTGATTGACTGTGGTCCTTGAATGCAACATTCCATGTTAGAATGTTATCCTACTTTCGTTATCTCATAACCTTGACCACTCATTGTTTAAGCTCAGTCGTTTAAAACAATACAAACCTGGCCTAATATTCATCAAACTTTTGAGCACAAGAATCGGACTCACACTCAAAATCTCATTTTTTGCAAACCCTATCAACACAAAAGTATGGGTAAGAATTGTGATTTTCAGACATTTTCTGTTACATTACCTTTAAAATTACTCGTTTCTGTAAGTATATATAGTAATTTGCTTGTAAAATTGTTTTTATTTGGAATTTAAAAAAATGAGATTTCGAGTCGAGTCCGATTCTTGTGCTCAAAAGTTTGATGAATATTAAGTCTGGGCGTATATATCGCTTCTACAGTAAAAAAGAGTATGATAATGGACCTTTGGAAACGGCCGAGCACGACAATAAGACTTACATGCATCTTGTAACGCACTGCATGTTTAGTGGTTGACCCATTTACAGTTCGCTTCCTTGATTGTTAGATTACTGGATAAACTGGAGACCCTATGATGACATATACCTTAATCCTTTAAAGTAATATATTCTTTTTGATCATTGTCTTCAATTCTGTTTTGTCGTGGCATTAACGGTTCATTCTATTGTCGCTTTAGCTTCTGTAAAGCCATTGAGAAAAAATTCGACTATGTTTTATATTTTTGTTTTTATATTCATATATGTAAATGATCATCTCCTTATTAAACCTCTGTCGCTTAATAATGGTACTAGTGATTTAGAGGATAACATGGCGGGAATTCAATATTGTCTGATACTAGATTTGATATCAGCGATTTTAACCACATCTATCAAACGCAATTGCACCGTGCGTTCCACACCGCTCCACAAGCCAAAATAAATAAGCATATTTTAAAAGGACAATGCATTAAGAGTGGTGAAGACAGGGTTCTTGAAGAACAGTCTCAATAAAACCGAGACTGCAATATTTCGTATGTGTCGTGCTCGGCCGTAACCAAAGGTCCATTATCGTACTCTTTTTTTACCGAATTAGAACGGTCATTGGACAATACGGCCAACAGGTTAGCTTAAATCGATTTTAAGAGTGCACAACCTCGCTATTATCCTGTCTTCAATGCCCAAATTGACAAAAGATTGTAAATACAATTACATCCCATCAAATACAAATCTCTAACAATAATCTCAATATCCAGAGTCATTACAAACAAAACACTTAAATGCTGTTGTAAAGATATATAAAAACATAATTAAAAACACCTCAGCATATATCCAGAATTGTACTGAACAACCACATCAGTTGCATCCAAAGAGAAACCCAATCTAGGGCACGGCCAAAAACCATTGGGACGAAATCTCATGCACCTACCCTCATTTGCCCGGGTTTCAGCAGGCGCAATCATGGAGTCCAAAGAGGTTGTTCAGTTATCATACAAGAAAAAGTGAAGCGTAGTGACTGACTGTAGAGGGGTCAACCACTAAGCATGAAGTGCGTTGCAATACTAAAGGGTTGTATCCTATCTTTTGACGAATTTCCTTATTAATTTTGTAAAGTAGTCATGAAACCTGTCAGATGACTTTAACTTTCGAAGTTTATAGACCTCATGTCCATAAGATAAAGGTTGTGATATTCCTAGTCGTACAGTTTGACACAAAGTTAACGAAATTACTGATCCGTGACGTTCGTTACGTCCGTGTTTCCCTATACATTTGTTTAAGCAATGGTCTATTAGTGGTCTTTGTTACGCATTTAGCTTTTATAATTAGTTATTTCGTTGACGGTTTGCAAGACATAGCGTGAACAGGTTATTGCGAGGACATACGAATGTGCGACGACTATTTAATGGACAATAGTAATTCAAACACTAGGGCTTCACCACTATCTGTATTATGTATTGAATATTTAATTCGTCCATTGGATTTAGTTTATGGTTCAGTACGGACCTACGGTGCCATTGCGTTTTCGCGCTGTGGTTTCTATAGGACCATTTCTCATTTTTGTTCCGGCAATACTTTATCGAAATTATATGTTTATTAAAGATACACGCTTTTTCAGAAGGTAAAATAGAAATAAGGCCAAACAACATGACGCTTTGATTTTAGACGCACAGTCAATACAAGTATACATATTTCACCACACTCTGCATTGTCTCATTGACACGATAATCATATTAGCTTAATCCTTGATGATCAGTCCTTCTTAACATGAAAGTCTTTAATACGTATCATTTCAGGCTTTAGAAACATCATTAAAGTGTATACATCTATAATGTTACTGTCCTCTTTGAATGCTACTTTCCCTGTCGGATCTTTTTATATTTCTTAAGTGTGCTAACCTTAACTCTAACATAGAGAGCTATCTAATTCTAGCAAAGAAGATATAATGTTTAGGCAAATCAAGGTGACTGTAAGCCTTAGTGTACACTTGTACTGACATTCAAACTAGCGTTTGTTTAGCGCTGTGTGGCGGCTATGTAAAGTCTACTACAAATCAGTGGTGTTAGTACTTACTGTTCCTTTGGGATCACCAATGCCAAGCTTTGTGGCTTTACAGTAGAATACGGCTTAATCCGATCATTGCGGCGGGCGAGGAGTTGCACCTTATATTACCTGTCATGACTAGGCTCAAACAAGCAGGTGTGCTACTTTTCTCTCTTGTTTGTGTTTCTTGCTTCCAAGGAATTTCATTTTCAGTATTTATTGACATTCATAATAACGTTTGTTTTGTGCTGTGTGGCGGCTGTAAAAGTCACCCCGACTACAAATCGTTCTGGTCCTTTGGGACCATACTGCCCATTCTCTGTATTTGTTGCTTCCAAGGTATCATTTTTTTCAGTATTTATTGTAAACACGATGATGCGATGGCACGATTGTACGATGGTCCGTGATACATTTGCTCATGCACCTGTAAACGCGATAGTACGATGGTAAAATGGTTTCAATAATACATATATAGTACCCTCATTTTCTTACAATGGAATACAAGAATCCGTATCACACTACATGTTATCAGTATGCTACTAAAAATAGATTTTGGAAAATGTTAGACTTGAATGTTGGGGAGTGCCCAGCTAGTAATGGATGTTTTAATTTGTAATGTGAACTATCAGAATGTTTGTTTGTGCGTTCGTGAACATTGTGGGTTAATTAATTAATTTCAGATTATGTCAGTTGGTAAATTCACCAGAATTTGTTGTTTAATGAACACAGGTGTACTGCAGTTGTTGCAATTAATGTACATGTTTTCATGCGCGTGTAATACACATGTTTTCATGTCTTTCCTGTTGGTGGTTTTCAGTTAATTTGACTTTATATACTTTTGCTTTAATTTGTTGTTATTGATACATGTTTTCTATTTTAATGATATGTAAAGAGGTATATAATAAAAGGATCATTACTATAGTAACTTGTTCTGAAGCTTGTATCACCTCTCGTAGGTAAATGCCAAATCTGGCATTTACCTACTTGAGGTGATACAAACTTCCAAAACAAGTTACTATAGTAATAATCCTATTACATCGTACCGTATCATCGCCGTTGTTGCATCTTATCATTGTGTTTACAAGTCGATGCGCGATAGTGTCTAATAAAATATACATTTACTTTCGTTCATATACCGTGCAAGTAGTCTTGAACATCTTTTTGCAGTTCTGTATATCTTCATTTGAGCCATTCAGAAGAGATACCATAAATGGCTGCGGCGTCAAACATTTTTATTAAGAACAGCTCTAGACGTTTGTCTTAAAAACAAGCAAGCGTCGCAGATGATCTAGACTAAACGTGCAAGTAATTAGCTGTTTGTCTGAAATCACTGACTGTTTCAAATGAAATTTAGATCGTTTGAACCCTAACAGTAGAACTCTTATCACGGAGAGTAAGATAACATATAGAATTCGTGCTTTTATTTAAATTTAATACAGCCTATTGCATTTATATTCTGATAATCATTATAGAGTTTTTGTGGTTCGATTTCCCATCTCGACGTTGTAAGCGAGAGGGTTAAGGAGGTAGCCCTCCCAGGCTTCTCCGGTTTCTCCCACATCAAGACCAAGTTATCACCCACGCCATTAAAAGTGATTACTGTGTAGCTTGTTTCGTAATCGATTTAAACTATTGTAGATCTGACATTATTAGTCACGAGGGTTTTATTTTCGCTAATATTTGCGAATGCATTATCCCGCGAATTCAAGAACTCGCGGATAATAAACTCGAAAGTGTATCCGAAAACTCAACAATCCGGAATTAGGTAGATTTAAATAATGCTATGATCGATAGCATAAGTGTAAAAGCAAGAAACTTAATATATACCAATACGTATTAGTTAACATTGATTTGATTTAAAGTAGTCATTAGGTTAATACCTGGAAAATACTTTTTAATTTTTTTTATTTTAATAAATACGCTGACGCTATTGATTAAGTTTAAGTGCGGCGTCTGCATTTCCAAAATACGAATTTTATTTCCTGTTTACTTTATTGGTATTTATATTTGTTAAACATCAGTCAACAAAACCGTTACACATCATTTTCAATACATTTAATAACATCGTTACAATTATTTTGACAAATTATATCACTTAGTTTTATTGATAGGGTAATTGGTTTAAACAGTATTCACGAAATGTGATGAACAATGTTTCGATAGTACATGTACAGGATTTGAAAACAAGCTTTCGATGAAAACGTATGTAAATTTATCTCCTTAAAGTGTAATTGATGGGCCTCCTTGCTATAAATATGACTCCGCTATCGGATGTAGTCAGACTTAACTGATTAAGAGCGAAATCAAAGAATCAAGGAAAACTGATTGAAATAAACAAAAATCTACAATAAATAGAAAAAAAAACATTTGTAAGAAAATACGGTTAGTTACATTTTGCTAGGACGAAAATTCATGAACACGCAAATAAATCGGAGATTCGCAAACCTAAGATCACGCGGAAATAATGTGATCTACAGTATATAATGTTCTTCTTTATACTTTAATCCAGAGAAGATTTCTGAACGTAAATATTTCAAATAAAAGGTGTAAAAGACACACAAACAACAAGGCTAATATTTCTGATACTGCCGCTTATTTGTATAACTAAACAGCTACTCCATCAGGGCGTTTGCTACCATAAACCTCGAAAAACCTTTGTAAATTGTATTATTAATTAGCTTAACTATATTAGCTTTGTTTTACTCTGCACACAATACGACGCAAACTCGGCCAATATGAACCGGAAGTCGGCCAATATGAAAAAAACAAGGCCAATATGAAAAAAACTCGCCAATACGAGATTTAAGTGACGTCATTCGCGTTAATTAACGTCATTCGCGCTCAGATTTAAGTGACGTCATTCACGATAAGTAACGTCATTCGCGCTCGCTTTTTGACATATAAATGTAATTAACGCTACTATAAATAAACGCAAAGTATGTCAAAATAATTTGTTTAAAACAAATTATACCGTAGTGGCTGTTAATTAATAAAATTGCCATTAATTAAGTGGTTTCATATTGGCCAAGTTATTGGTCCAAGGACTGTCATATTGGCCCAAGGCCGAAGGCCGCGGGCCATTATGACAGTCCGAGGACCAATAACTCGGACACTTAATTAATAACATCATATTATCGTAGCCCTGATCTACTTTTGTGACAAGGACTATCACAATCTGACTTATATAGTGATGTGACTTATCTTTAAGCCCATTTGTTGTTACTTTAAAGTTTAATATCGCTTAAACCGGTGCTAGGAAGCGAGAGAGGTGTTACCCTTTATATAACCTCTCACGAACAGACTCAATAAAACAAACCGAGATATATACTTTTATATCTTGTTTGTCTTTGTTGCTTCCAAGGGCTCCCACTTTTCAGTATTTATTTGCATTACGTGACTGGTTTCCTGACCTCTTTACAAAATCAATCAGGAAATTCGTCAGAAATTGATACGACCCTTTAGTAGTGCAACGCACGTTATGTTTAGTGATTGACCCCTCTACAGTCAGTCACTACGCTTTACTGTTCCCTTGTGCAATGACTGGACAACCTCGTGGAACTCTATAATTGTGTCTGCTCCAACCTGGACAAAAAGGGACCAGCTACTATCGTCCCAATGATATTTGTATATAGATTGAGTTTCTCATTGCCTACAATGCCTGTGGTTGTCAGTACAATTATGGATATATCCTGAGGTGTTTCTACTTGCTATTTTTGTTTGTATTATATTTACACGAGCATATTTGTGTTTTACTTATATTGCCTATTGATGCTGCCTTGTTAGTTAGAGATTATATCATGGCGGGGATTTCTTTATTCACACTGTCCTGTTTTAATGGGATGACAGTGTGAGGTTTGGCGCACCCTAGAACCGGTTTAAACCCCCCAGTGGCTTTTGTAGCCCTATTGTCAACCCTTTGTGTTTGTGATGTCGTTTGCATTTTTTATTATTTTTGCCTTCTCGTTTGTCTGTCTGCGTGTTTGTTTTTGTGTTTTGTGGTTAACTGTCGTCTTTGAATGCTGCTTTCCCTGTCCGATATGTGTATCTTTTTTGATATATTTACAACAACATTTAACTGTATTGTTTGCTAATTTCTCTGGATGTGGACTTTATTGTTAGCGATTTGATTTTGATGGGATGTACTTTTATGTATACAGTTTTGTCACTTTGGGCGTTGAAGACATGATAATAGCGAGGTTGTGTATACATAAAATCGATTTAAGCTAACCAGCAGTCCTTATGACTGTTCCAAGTCAGTAACCCTGTCTTCACCACTCGTCATGTAAGATATTGTCTTCTTCATTTAAATATTATTATATTTCGGTTAATGGTATAGTGCGAACCTACGGCCCATTGCGTTTGATTGCTGTGGTTTCTATAGGACCATTTTTCTAAATTTTGCAAACTTTGTATGATCCTTGGTCATAATCACATGCATACAATCCTTAATAAACTTGTTAAAATTATCATCAAACGTGGTTATGACCCTATCACTGCGTGTTTAGTGGTAGACCCATTTACAATTCAGTGCTTTCCGCTTTGATTGTGCGATGTCCGGATAGATTGTGTTCCCTATGATGATGTCTACCTAAATCCTCAAAGGACAGTAGCTTTTGATGTTTGTCTTAAATCTGGACTATCGTAACCTTAATGGGTCCTTTTCTAGTTGTGCTGGCTTTTGCCAAGTCACTGAGTACTGTAATTGTGACTTTCTAGGGTTTTGCTTTTTATATTTATAGATAAATGCTTATATTCCTCTGAATGATGCCTTGTTTGCCAGAGAATATAAACTTATTTTATTTTCACTGTCCCGTTTTATTGGGTTGAAAGAAGGGTATGATTGAGGTTTGGTGCACCCTAAAACTTGGTTTATACCCACATTGGCCGTTTTGCCACTGACAGTTCCAAGGCGAGAGACCTATTGTCAACCACTCGCCTTTCTTCTTATTAACTTTGTAGTTGTTGTTTGTTTTTAAATGCGTGTTTTTGTTGACTGTGCCCTGTGAAAGCTATATTTTCTGTTCGACTGGTATACCTACTTTTATCGTGTATACTTTCAATCTCTACCCAGAGTACACTCGTTCCTCATTTGACTCTGTCAACGTCAAAGGAAGTAGGACGAACGGTTAGGTCTCGTGATTATTCAAGAAAGTTACGACGATGTTTATAATAAGTTCGTTTGCGTGATCTGCAAAGATATAATATATACCTTTACTAAATAAATTCAATCTTTATTTCTATGAGTTAATTTTTTTAGTAATGTTCTGCTGTCGAGCTTCGGTTTGAAATGTTTATACATGCGCTTCGATTGAGGAGACCTAAGTACGTATCATTTTTGTAGTAAAACAGTCCCGATTAAAACTAAATTGTTTTCGTGCATTATTTCAAATCTTGCAATATCTAATTTGCAGATATTCTGAAAATTATATTTACAAAAGAAATAAATAAGTTTCAGGCAAACATATTCCAATTTAACAGGTTTTACCAAAATCTGGTAATTTAGTAGTTAGCAGAGATATATGTGAGTGCAATGAACGATAACTCTGCGTGGAGATTGGTATACTTTATTATTAAATGAAAATCGTTGGTCGATAGTATTAACACGCAAGGAATGTTAATTGAAATAAAGGATATCGTTTTCAAATTTGTAACGTCGCACAATCTATCAACGCTCCACAGAGACGAATAATAATTGATGAGTAACAGTTAGTGATCTGTATCCTTTTGGGGACCAACTGAATATTCACGTAATAAGTCATCTAGTTTTGCATCATATAATTGTTTTTGAAGTTTATTAGAACATATATGCTATTTATGGCATATGGCGAGATGCAAAATTACACATTTCAAAACATAGCACAGGTTATTTCAATAACATACTTCCCCTTTCCATGATCACATTTCACACATGACTTCACGGCGAAGGAACAAACATTAATCATCTTCCCAAAAATCAAAATTTACTAATTATCATGTCTTTTTTTATTTTTTTGTATTATGCACACATGCAAACCAAATTTAAATCATTTATCAAGCATTTGCGAAAATACTTAGACATAACAAAACAATTTGCCGTTGCTTTTCAAAATTCAGATAATAATTCAAACATATATCAAGATTAAATACCGAAACATATAATACCTTTATCAAGGTAGATAAACGTCATGCAGGGAATATACAAATTAAAGAAAGCAGTCAACCAAATCATGCATTTAAAACAAGCAACTAAAACGAGAACAAACATAATTTAAAAATAATGATCGTGACATCACAAACAAACGACGTGACAATAAGTAAAATAAGTAAACAGGATTGGAAGGTCTGTGACGAAAAAACACACAAAAGATTAGAAATCTCAAACTAAGTACTCAGTGACTTGCAGAAGCTAGAGTCACACACAAAAAAAAACCGTTAAGGGTTCGACAATACATGATTTATGAAAACACTAAAAGTTGCCTATCTTTTTAAAGTTAAGTTAGATGTCATCATAGAGAACAATCAAGAACAAGGAATTGCATTGCATATTACAGCTCAATAATAGTTGTATTAGACAGTTCGCCTCCATGAAATACAACTATTCACAAACTCCACAGAAATTTACCAATGCATTTACACTCGCCTAATCCCAACCACCTTGACTACGGGCAAATTGACCTATTATTTAAGAGTTATTTATTAAGTTAATATAATAAGCAGAATATTATTAAGACCAACGATTTCGCAAAGGTATTTTTTCGCTCCTATATATAATTTGTTTATAAGAATCGTTCATAGGTATCCGGTGAAGATATGACCTCGGTTATACAGTTATACCTCGGGTTGGAATTTCCCAATCTGAACCGGATACCCAGGATTAATTCTTTTTCTTGCATACCATTTACATTCTGCGCGTTTATGTCGCCAACTACTTACGTTTTGCATGTTTATTTACACAATGACATAATTCAACTGTCATTGCGGATATCAGCGCGCGACTTTTATCTTCCCCCATGTATAAGATCAGGCTTTCCAGCACCCGTGTAAAACGCGGATAACCGTATATGGCATACAGGATGAAAGCTTCTAATAGCTGATACCAGAAAACGCATTTTTATTAACAATGTAAAAGCAAATAAAGACTCTTATTGTTAAAGTGAATGTATTTTAGTTGTGTTTAGTTACCTCATAACAGTGATGATGTTTTTTTTGCGCAAAAAAATTTGGTATATTCTTCCGTACATAAACATTTTTTGCCCTCTACTGTCGACCATTTTATGTTTTTGATGTCATAAACCTTGCCTTTTGTTGATCAATTTAATTGTTGTTTGTTTCTATGCGTAGTTTTGGTTGAGTTGACTGTGGTCCTGTGCAGGCTACATTTACTGTTCGACCTTTATATCTAATTTCTCTTATCGATCTGTCTGCCGTAATAAAGTGCAATATGTAAATACTGAAAGAGAATTGCCTTTAACGAACATAATGCAATAAAAGTATATGTCAGTCGACTACAAAGTAAAACGATGGATGGATTATAAACAGAAGAATGCCAACTGTGACGATCCATTCAAAGAGATAAGCTGCTACGTAAGTTAAACTTACTTCCTTATCTTCTATTTCAGGTTACGCGTCACAAGTTCTGACATTTTGAAATTCCACCAAGATTTCGTATATGTTAGTTCGTTGACACGAATATCATTCACTTGATTTTGGACAACAACGGAATGAAGATGTTTCTGGTGACTTGTTTGTTACTTGGTGTATCGACTACCCAAGCTATAGCCAGTAAGTATATACGTGAAAAGCATGTTTAAGACAGGTTAATGGCGAGGTTGTGTATACATAAAATCGATTTAAGCTAACATGTATGCCTTAATGCCTACTGACCGTTCCAAGTCGGCATCCCTGCCTTCATCACTCTTTATGTTGCGTATTGTCCTTTTGCCATTGCGTTTGATCGCTGTGGTTCCTATAGGACCATATTTCTCATTTTTGTACTAGACGTATCGGTTACCCACAAAATATACGTGCAATGTATGTCTATCTTGCTTGTGAAAAAATTCGAATTAAAGTTCATGATGTTATATATTGTCTATAACCTTTAAAATCATATATTGTTTCAAGCTGAATTTTGAAAAATTGTTCGGGCTTTGGAAAAAACGTTAAGGGAAAACTGTTTCTCGCTTAAATGATATAATTATAATGTTAGATTGTGTTCTACCTTTACACGTCTTTTACGGACACTGTTTCAAGCTGAATTTTGAAAAATTGTTCGGGCTTTGGAAAAAACGTTAAGGGAAAACTGTCTCTCGCTTAAATAAAATAATTATAATGTTAGATTGTGTTCTACCTTTACACGTCTTTTACGGACACTTTGTCTTTAAGTATGTTAGAATGATGTATTATATTTAAAAAGTACACACACAATAAAAGCTTGTAAATATGAGGCAAACCAAACTGAACTTTTAGAATGTACTTTCCATAAACATAATGGATGTTTTTTTGTCTCGACCTCTCTGCAAAAGTACCGAATCATTTAAGGTATATCAATTACATATTATGATATCGTGTCCCGTTATGTTCGAGCAGTCATACACTCCTCGTTATTCTAGTTCATGTCGGTACCGTTTAACGACACACAGGACCAAGTTTAACTTTAATGATACATACACTACATTATATCGATATATGCAACGAGTTTTGTAGTTATCAATATTTTGTGGAAGATTAACCCACCCAGCAAATAGTTAATATTCTTTAAAATATACATGTAGTTCGATTTCTACAACCAAACCCGAACCCGAATATAAAACCAAATTTACGTCTGTGGTTAATCATGCGTTCAATTCACTCATCGTATTATTTAAACTTAAAAGACAATGCCATGCTATTTTTCTACACGTATTATTCATTTTGTTTCATTGCCAGTGCCGCGAACATACGACTGCGGTGGTATGGACTATCTCAACCAGAATAATGGTGTGATAGTGTCACATGGTGGGTTTAATGCCGGTCACACCTACGGAAAGAACATCAACTGCATCTGGAGGATAGAGGCAGCAGTTGGACAGTATGTGGAACTGGTAGCACAAAGCTTTGATGTCGAGGATGATATAGTGTTAGTAGAACATTTAACAGTGAAACATGAATACATACAATGTGATAATAATGACAACATGTCCGTTTAGCATCAACAATGTCCATTTACATGTATTAGGCGCTTTTGTTGTTTCCTTTTAATAAATAACACTCATTCAAGTCCGGATTTTACAGCAATCTCTTTAAAAGTAGATATAAAAGTAGAATAGGAAATACAGCATTCAAGGATCACAGTCAGACAAAATCACGCATAGAAACAAACAATTTTAAACATGATAAACAGGAAAAGGTTGACAAAAGGAATATCGCCTTGGAACGGTCAGTGGCAAAAAAGTGCCCTTGAGGGTTTAAACAAGGTTCTAGGGTGAACCAAACCTCACTCTTACCCTACTTCATAACAATAAAACGGGACAGTGTAAATAAAGATATTCCCGCCAGGTTATATTCTCTAACGATAAATGCAGCATGAATAGGCACTATACTAGTAACACTGAATTAAACGCAGTATACGTATTATAATTATGTTACTTTCTCTTAATTTTAGATAAAAGCGTTCGGATATTATTTGTAAATTATAATTACAGTATACATGTAATATGTTCGAAATGTGTATTTATTTGTTTCTGCATTTAGTAACTGTTTTTAATTTACATTCACTTTAATTGTTATTCATGTAGATGTTCATACGACTATCTCACACTATTCGACGGAAACTCAACAAACTCCCCAGACTTGGGCAAATTCTGTGGCACCAGATTCAACCCCATCACTTCCACGGGACGATTTCTCACTCTACAGTTTACCACGGACGATGATACACAGAAGAGTGGTTTTTCACTGTTCTACAACTTTACAAATATTATGATCCGTAAGTAAAATCACAGGTTATAAATACAGGTTCTTTCCAAATGCTTTCAGAACAAATTAAAAGTAGATATAAAGTCGAACAGTAAATGCAGCATTCAAGGTCAAACAAAACGCATAGAAACGAACAGCAAATACAAAAAGGAATACAAGGCAAATATGGCATCACAAACATAAAAGAGTTGACAATAGGGCTACCGCCTTGAAACTGTCAGTGGCAAAAATGGCCTCAGGGGAGTTTAAACCAGGTTCTAAGGTACACCAATAAATACTGAAAGTAGGCCATGAGCCATACACTTTTTTGTTACCATCTCAAGGGACAAATTCTTACTAGTACCATGTTATTGAGTACCTTGTAGAGAAACAAAATATCCATGATAGCAGTGTTAACCGGGTAGCTGATTATTGTATTAGAGTTATCTCCCCCTTTTGAATAAAAATCTGGTTTCTTTAAAAAAATGATTTTCTCTGAAACTACAGGAGCTACAGGTCTAATATTTTGCACGTTTAATAAGGTTAGAGTCCTCCACCAAATATTTCTAAAATGGTGACAGTTTTACATAGAGTTATAAAAGAAAACTTAAAAAAAATATTCTTCTTTAAAACCGTAAGAGCTAAAGGTCTAATATTATGCATGCAGCATAAGCTTATGATCCACTAGCAAATTGTTAAAATGGTGACCCTAAGGTCATATTTGGCCCCGTCCCAGAGGTCATATTTTTACATAGAGTCATATAGAAAAATCGTTAAAAACTGTTCTCTGAAAAGTCAAAATAAAGAGCCAGCGGTCTAATATTTTGTATGTAAAATAAAGCATATTGTTCTCTACCTGTTTTATTCAAATCATGACCCTGAGGTCAAATATGGCCTAGTCCCGGGTCATAATTTTACAAAGAGTTCTACAGGAAAGACTATAGGCATCTTTTTCTCTGAAATTTCAAGAGCTAGAAGTCTAAAAAGTTGCATGTAGCGTAAGAGTATTGTCACCTACCAAGTTATTTTTAAATGGTGACCCGGCGGTCACAATATTACATTGATTTATTTAGGAAACCATTGGTTAAAAATTGGTGACTATAAGGTCAAATATGGCCCCTACAGGTTCACAGTTTTACGTAGATTTTTATAAAAATAAATGCTGTTGTTATTTAAGAACATGAGAGCACTTTGAGACAAGACCTAGGGGTATATCGTTTATGACTTATAGTTGTACGCTTTTCATAAAATCACTTCAAATTTTATTATGAATGGGACTTTTGATACGGTATTACATTATAAAGACTTAAATAATTAAAAACTTAAGTATATGTCTATTTTAACGATGTTTACAAATCGCATATTGAACAAATCCATGAATTAAAATCACAAAGGAGACCATAGCATGTTCACCTCCTGGCAAAAAAAGAGAAGGCATTGTACGGTTATAACGTTTATTTTTTAGATGTTTGCAATACAAATTAGCACTCTTAACTGCAGTAGAACATGTATGTCAGACATATAGCTTATAGAGTATAAGTCTGTAAATCCAACCTCGATCACAAAATGTGAAAGAGTATGACAGTGGACATTTGGAAACGGCCTAACACGATAAATACGAAATATTGCAGTCTAGGTTTGATGGAGATTGTTCATGAACAGTAGTGAAATATGCTTGATGCCGTTCACGCCCACTAGCCCCGGGTAGAACTCAATATTCATAAAATCAATAGAACAGAATTTTAACCATCCCGCATACATATGGCGGTGGACATTCCATATTTACTGCCATTATTCCATGTCCAGCGGCGTATAGTTCCAGTATCTAATACAATTATATGCCTCGAAGAGCGAAATAAACAAAGTGGAATTTAGTTGGCAGCAGCGGTTATGAAGCCTGCGCATCACAAGTAATAGTCAAAAGACTAAATTAAAAAGCAGACAACATATCCTATGGGTGGTTAAACAATGTCAGAGCCTTTATAGGCCATAGTAGTGGAACCACCGAATCGAAATGTAAGTAAGAAAACGAAAACATTTGAAAATGTACCACCGATATCTAAATATAAGTATCGGGCTCAGCGATCTCCAAAGATCGAATGAATAACGAACTTCATCTTCCAATTAAAGGGTTGTATTCTTCACAGAATGTGGTTTACCCTGTGGTTAAAACTGCGCTAGCCCAATAAAAACATGTGATCTTCTCTGTCTCTGTTTTACAATGAAAACTCAAATAATATTCAATGAACGTTCAGATATATTAGTTGATGAAGCTTTGCTTGTGTGGTGTTCAACGTCATTTCCCGGCACATTTTAGCCTATGTATGACGGTCATTTTTTTGTGGTGGAGGCAGACCACCCCCTTATTCCTGGGTAGAACCAGTACTGTTTACCTCCCACCATCTGCAAGAATCACTTACAAATTGATGAAAAAGATGCCGAAAAGCTCTACAGTGACGGTGTTGGTGGTTTGGGTTGGAAGAAGATTCCACTTTCTGATCGTCCGTGTGTAAAGTAGTACTTGTATACATCCTTCCGGGCAGTAGGTTGATATTGTTGCTGGGGACTTCTGAGAATAAACCATTAGGGGCACGACAAGAAAGATCATGGACAAACATCAAACGTCACCATCCCAATGGGCTTTAGGTAGGCGTCACCATATGGTCCACAGCCTGTCCGGTCATCGTACAATTAAAGAGAAAAGAATAGTGACGAACTGTAAAAGGGCCTTTAAAATCGAAATAGTTGTGTTTAAGACCTTGCCTTAAATGCTGGAGGTGGGGTTCGGGTTAGGGGTGCATATCGTAGCATATTGTAAAGAGATTTAACTCTGACACACAATTTTAGAATAATGGCTGTTTTTGTTGTTTGAACATTTTTTGTATCGAGAACTCCTCCTAGACGATAAATGGCAAAAAACTAATCTTCATAAAACATGTTTGCTACAAGAGGTGTTCAACTTATAACGTTTAAGATGTTATTTGTATTGTCTACCCTTTTCAAATATACGATTGCATCACAATTAGGTAGCACATAATAGTTCATGTCATAATGTTTTATATCGAAGGAATCATTAGACTTGACAGTAAAATATACATATTCAGCGAGAATGTCAAGATATGTGATTCAGTAACTGTTACAAAATGAAAGTGATACGTTATAAGTTGAACACCTCGTGTACGATTTAGAAATAAATATTTTTTTGGTAAAGGGATTGTTTTTGTTTAAATTTGATAGAAACCGTTCTCGAATGGACTTATCAACTTTAATCTCCGCTGTCGAAGGGAAATATATCTTTCTCTTACCCTGCGTCAATGCTTTATTATTTCAGACACCACTTGTCGAGCGTCTGAATTTCAGTGTGAAAACCATAAATGTATCGAAGCTGCGTACCGTTGCGACACCGATGACGACTGTGGTGACGACAGCGACGAAAAATACTGTAATGGGACAACAAGTGGTGGAGGTAAATCCGTATATGCTAAATCGTTAGACGGATTAATCAGGCGTCCAATTCATCAACAATCCGCTGTTTTACTTCAAAAGGAATGTAGCCACACAGCCAAACATGTTTATTCTTTTGAAAAAAACTTGGAAAGGGTTAAAGAATTACAAAGAAGTTATGACCATTTGAAAGTTCAATAGAATTGGATATGGATACGCCATTTTAAGAGTTATGACATCATAGTTCTAAATGACCATATATGGAATAATTATGAATATGATAATTTACTGATTTAAAGAAAAATAACTGTATGAAAAATATGAATACTTAAGGGTATTAATGCATTATATGACCAGTAAGGGATTTTGAATTCATTTGCAGTGATGTGATACTTTTTCCTTTAAATGAAATTTATTAATATGCCATATATGAAATGTAATACTTTGATGCCACAGTTTTCAAAATGGCGGCTTCCATTTCCATTTTAGTACAACCTTCAACTGGTCATTTCTTTTTTGTTTATCATCCGATTTTGGTAACTCTTTCACCTTTTTCCAAGTTTTCAAAACTCTAAATAATAATGAGTGTTTGGTTGTGTGGCTATTTTCTCTTTAATTCTTAAAACTTAACTTAGTTAAAGGGCTGATGCAGTATTTTCAAAAAAAAAACTTTTCCGAAAAACTTGAATAAAGCTGAAAGAATTATCTAAAATAAAATGTATTTTAAGCAAAGAAAATCACTGCTAATGAAAAATAAGCATATAATTTATACATTCTACATCTGTATATTTATTTTTTAAGCCATTTGCTGTGATTTTCTTTGCTTTAAAATGTATTTTGTCAATATGCCATATATGATAAAAAGGCGCGATGACGTCATCTTTCAAAGATGGCCTCCTCCATTTATGTTCTTTGCACATTTTCAGTAGGTCATATCTCCTTTATTCTTGATGGCATTTTGATAATTCTTTCAGCTTCTTTACAAGTTTTCCAGAACCCTTTAAAAAAATCGTGTTTGAAAATAATGCATCAACCCCTTTAAGTCACTCACTAAAACCTCTGTAGTCAGTGTAAATAAAGTACATGCAGTAAAATATGTTCAACCAAAAATGTGTTCAGTAGGTCTTAGCAACCAAACGCAAAAAAGGCACGATAACAACTTCTTTTCTGATCTACATCTTTGATAACATATCACTTGCGGCATTTATCTATGTTATATGTACTTAGAGATATTGCAGATATATTTGCACCTTTCACTGTAGGTTAAGCTTTATTAAAATCCCTAAATAAACAAGAGAGAAAGCAGCAGGTGAAGATTGATTAATAATATATAAATGTATCTTCCTTTTGTACCGATTTGATAGCGATGACGATTGTGGTGGCACTAGCGACAAACATACTAGAACGATGTGCAGGTGATGGTGTTGTTTTGTTTATTTATCTTTTAACACGAAACTTTACACCCCGCGGCCTCTTTTTGTCACTGACCGTTTCAAAGCGTTTGACATTTTGTCGTCCCTTTTATGTTTGTGATGTCTTATAACTTATCTTTTATTTATTCTTGTACTTTCATAAGCGTTAAGCAAATATTTAAATGTTATGTGAGCGTCTTGTGTACCAAAAAACAGTGGTATATCGGATATACTCGAGGAGTGTAAAAACGCTTCCAATTTTATACCGTAGGTTAATATCTTATTTCAAAATATGTTGTGAATATAAAGAGATTAATTAACAGCATAAATTTGATACCGAATTTATGTCACGAGGGAAAAAATGGTAATTTGGTTAAACAAAACGAGTTCAAAGAACGAGAAAGTGGTAATTTGGTTAAAAAAACGAGTTGGAAGTTCGAGTTTTCCTCAAGTGACATAAATTCAGTATCAAATTTATGCTGTTAATTATACTGTTTATTATATAACTTTACGTAAATGTTTGTCTAAAGAAGAAATTAAAAAATATTTAAACTTTAAACTAGTGTGTTTTTTAACAAATATGTTAAGGAAGTAGTTCCGGCAAAGTTATATCATCACTAGTGATGATATAAAAAAGTTGTATTTAACTTCTTTTGTGTAAGTCTAACTTTTTTTGTGTGAAACTAAAATTACGTCATTCATAGTTCAATGTTTTATGACAGTTATGTAATAAAAATAAATTTCATTTTCATTTCAACAGATAAAGCAATTATGATTAACAGTTTTATTTGACTGAGTGAAAATGGAATGATTTATACTCACAACTGATTTCGAAATAAGACAATAAACAACGATATAATCTGTGTTTAGTTTTAAAGTCCTCGAGTATAGTATATACCGGCAAAGTATTACAATTGATACGATGATGAGAATGTCAGCATTAAATAATGCTGTAGTAAAGATGTAATAATTTTAGTAATCTAGGTTAACAGTTTTTCTCTTTTGCTTAAGTCTGTGTGTGTGTGTTAACGCATTCACCCACTTTGGGTAGAACCTAATTATATTGCAAAAAGGTTATTTTTATCCACTTCTAAATCAGTAAGACATCATTTTTATAAACAATTTCTGCAAATATCCGAAAAAACATTTAGAAAAACCCGAACCTTCATTAAATATTGCATAATTATGTGTTATTTTCGAACAATCATTTCTTTGTAGTATATGTAAGACTTGTGTAATCACATTTAACTCCATTGTAGGAAGATGTTATTCAAGTGAGTTCAAATGTGGAAACGGAAAATGTGTCTCCCGTAGCTGGTTATGTGACGGCGATGATGACTGTGACGATAACACCGATGAGCTTCAGAGCAACTGTAATGCTGTATCTAATGAAACCGGTGAGTGTCCTAAAGCTCGAACCTTTAATATATATGTTAGGGATCAGTTAGGGAGTTATATTTATTTTATAGTTAAATTTATGTTTTTTTTTTATTTAATGATGTATCAAAAAAAGCAGATATAAAATTCGAACAGAAAAAGTAGCATTCAAGGACCACAGTCAACCACAAACACACACAGAAACAAAGAACAAATTTAAAGATGAATAACAAAGCAAGACAATAGACATCACAAACACAAAAGGGTTAACAAAACGCCTACCGCCTTGGAACAGCCAGTGACAAAACAGGCCGTTGGGGGTTTAAACCAAGTTCTAGGGTACACCTAACCCCACTCTTATCATATTGTCATCCCAATAAACGGGACAGTGTAAATAAAGACATTCCTGCCAGGCCATAATCTCTAACAAACAATAATAGGCAATATAAGTGGAACACATACATGATCATGTAAATACAATATAAAAACAAAAGCCTAGAAAGCCACAAAGCAAGTACGCAGTGATGTTTTAGAAGCTATAGCAACAAGAGAACAAACCGTTAAGGGTACGGCAAGACAAGAATAAAGACAAACATCAAACGCTATCGTCCTGTAAGGATTTAGGTAGACGTTATCATAGGGTCCGTAATCTGTCCGGTCATCGCACAGTCAAAAAGGAAAGCATAGTGGTGAACTGTAAATGGGTCAACCACTAAACATGCAGTACGTTGCAATATGACCTATTTTCATAAACGTTTTAACACATTTAATATAGATTGTATGAAAGTGATTATGACCATATGATCTTATGAAGTTTGTAAATCACATCACCATAGAAGTGAGGTTGTGATAATACTTGTCGCAGAAGAGTTCTTACATTACTATTATATTTTAAAAGTAGATCAGGGTTACGATAATAACATTTTGCAAAGGTTTTTCGAAGTTTATGGTAACGGTAGCCCTGCTGGAGTAGCGGTTTAGTTATACAAATTTCGAATATTAAAATACTCAACACGACTACAAAGTACAGGCTCCAGAGAAACGAATACTTTGAGAAACATAGACCCCATAAGAAGTAGCTCGGGGGAACATCCGGATCTAAATGGGGATAATTAACAATATAAAAATTAAAATCATCTCTCTTTTCATAGATTTTACTAATTAATTTGCTATAAATACTCATTACAGCATTTACAGTTTACACATTATATTGCTAGAGTTATATAAAAAGGTATTCTTTCAAATAAGATTTTAGTTTTGTTTCCGTCAATACGAAATAATTAATCCTAGTTTAATTTCATTTGTATAGATGTGTACAACAGGAAAATAGCAGATGCATACAATAATACAAACTTGAATTGATATATTTTTTAACTATGTTTAAGTTGATTACTAACAATACTGTCATTTGTATAGGCTTTGTCAGCAAAATTTGATCAGAAAAGTTATAAGAAGAAATATAAAAAGATCGGACAGGGAAAGCAGCATTCAAGGAGGACAGTCAACCACAAAACATAGAAACAAACACGCAAAACACTCTTTTATATATGCATGTATAACACATGTGGTGCGTACCAAATGTTACCCCGTTTGTATATACAGTTGCTTAAATATATCACATTTCTTTCTTCAATTATTCATGTTAATATGTTTAACTGTTTCAGTCAATGTGAATTTTGTTAATCTTTTGACCTTCTCTAGTAAGGAGCAATCGACCATTTGGACGATAAAAGGCGTTTACAAATGTTTAGTACAACATAACTAGATATAACTCTGTTGTCAACACGTTTATGCTTGTTGTGTCGGGCACATTCGCTTATATTGGATGAGTTGTTTCTATGAATGCTATATTTTGTATCTAGCTATATATAAAACAGATACGAATATGGAGTGAAAAAACATTTAATATTGCCAAACATTAGAGATGCAAGTCTATTTATGAGACATTTATAAATTATTTCATCATCCACCCGAAATCACATTTGTGCTGCACTTCACATAAACTCTTATGAACACTCAATAAAACCGAGTCTGCTAATTTTATCTCTTGTTTGTGTTTGTTGCTTCCAAAGAATCCCAGTTTCAGTATTTATTAAGATAAATGTCAATACAACGTTTTTATTACACTTATTTGGCAAAAAGCACGTGTTGTTGTATCAGTTACGGTATAATGTATAAAAAATTTGTTCAATTTTTTTTTTTTATAAACGAAAGAGTTTGCTTCATTTCACAACTGTTTACTTGTAGGTGCCATATGTGGAGCTACAAACTTGACTGGAGATGCGGGCAATATTACCTCACCCAACTACCCCAAGCCTTATTCAAATGACGCAAGTTGTATCTATCACATACATGCGCCCCAAGGCACACGGGTAAACTAGTACCTTATACATATTTATTTTTCACTATATCATCTACATTCTCGCACTGAATCATGGAGAGTTTTTTCTTAATTGTTTCAACCAAAGATTTTAGAAATATGCAGGCATTCAAATATGCTTAAAGCTACATTCTCTATACTTAAACTGATACTAACTCATGAATACAATTGAGTCACTTGTGTAGTATTTTACAAAAAGTCGGTTTATAATCCATTAATCCATAAATCGATGCGTAAAATATCACATTTTGTCTAGTCCTCGTACTTTTGCGTCTCCTTGAAAACAATCTAGCAAGAATGAACATAATAAATACTTTATTTGTCTACCAACATCTTTAATCACTACGAAAATGATGTTAGCTGCGCCTATTATATAAAAAACGCCGCAAAAAACAGAGGTAAACAAACTTTACTTGAACACAATGATATAGTACGCGAACTGAACTTTTAAATGATAAATTAAATGTAAAATCTCGGTGAAGAAATACTTTTTTGAAGGGATTTTATCACGACTAAAACAGTTTTAACTTGATAATCTGTTGCGAAATAAATACAATATTTTGAAAGTTTTTTTGGTCGAGACTTGGATTGTATGATACATCTAGTAGATGGATATCTATAAAAATCGTTTTATAAAATGAATGGCCGGTGTCTGTGATTGCACCAAACTTCTGGTAGATGAAAAAATTGCTTTAAATTCAAAGTGTCTATAAATAATGATGGCAGGGTCTTAGATTGTACGATACCTCTTGTAGATGGAAGTTTATCTATCTAAATTGTCTTTAATAATTGAGGGCAGTGGCAGAATAAGGTTCTGACATTTTAGCTCCTCAATTTTTTTGCTTCTTTACCGATATATCCTCTACATATATTTAATGAGTTGATGTTGAGTGTGTCACCTGCTAGCCAAAGATATATTATTGATTGCGTTTAATAATACATCTCAAAATCTGGAAGACATAATCAGTATTAATAATCAGTTCTTTGTTCATATGGTCACTAATATTTATCTACCAGAGCTCACGTTGAATAAAGCCAACAGTTCGGAAATCGTAGCAGCATTCCTCGATCTTCAACTCTCGATTTCAAGTGATTACATACATGCTAAAGTCTATGATAAGAAAGATGACTTTAACCTTGACATCGTATTTACATTTAGATGGGGACGTACATCGTGCTACGTCATACGGGGTTTATATCTCCCAGCTAATTCGTTTGTCTTGTGCATTTAATGATGTTAAGAATTTCAATTATCGAAATCAAGTTATTGCAAGTAAACATCTTTAGCAAGGTTTTTATTATCATAAACTACGTCGATCGTTCTCAAAGTTCTATCGTCGCAACGAAAACCATGCTGGAACAATAACAACCTTAAAACATGTCTGCGCTTTGGACTGCCATTATCGTTATTCTATGGTGATGTGATTTATAAACTTCGGACATTATAGGTGTCTAACAGATTTTCTGACCACTTTACAAAAGTCGTCGTCAGAAAAGGATACGACTCTTTAGCATAACAGTGCATCTCATGTTTGGTGATTGACCCCTCTACAGTCAGTCACAACGCTTCACTTTTCTCCTGTGCAATGACCGGATAACATCGTGGGACCCCATAATTGCACTTTTCTCATGTGCAATGACCGGCTAACATCGTGGGACTCCATGATTGCACTCCTGAAACCCTGAAATTGAGGTTGGTGCATGAAACTTCGTCTCTCGGGTTTTCTGGTTGGACCCTAGATTGGATTTCTCTTTGGTTGCAACTGCTGTGGTTGCTCAATGCAATTCTGGACATATCCTGAGGTGATTCTAATTATGCGTTGTTATCTATCTTAACAATAACATATACGTGTATCGTTTCCTAATTTCTGCGGATGTGGATTTTATTGTTAGAGTTTACAGTTTGATGGGATGTACTTATATTTACACGGTATTGTCAATAGGGAGTGCTGAAGACTGAAGGATAGTAACGAGGTTGTGTACGTTTAAAATCGATGTAAGCTAACAAGTGGGCCATATTGCCTACTGACCGTTCCAAGTCGGTAACCCTGTCTTCACTCTTTGTGTTGTGTATTGTCCGTTTCACTGTATAGTTAATTTGCCCCTTGTTTGTGGTACAGTGCGGATCTACGGTGCCATTGCATTTGGATGCTGTGATTTCTTTACTATTTTTCTCATTTTTCAGTGTAATGCGTTTATTCTCGCACGTAAAATGTAATTGTTTGTTTAATATGTATTCGTTATTATAAAAGCTTTGTTGCATGCTTTGTTCCTATATAAATCCCTTATCGAATTATGTGACGTGCTATACCAAAATCTTTTTTATTTGAATATGTCAAAACTAGATCTTGTTTTTTAACATGCACTTGCTGTTTAACATAACAGTCACTAGCGTTCAAGTTTTCCGAGACGTTTAGTATGGAGGCGGACATCGCGTGTTCTTATGACTTTGTCAAAGTATTCTCAGATGAACACTCATTCACACACGGTAAGCTTCTACCATCAACATGTTTTCTTTCTACCCTTACCTCCTCCAATTTCGAGTGCCATTGAACCCATTCTAGAAGCATCAAAGGAAGTAAATATGTTGTTAGATCACATCGAAGTTTCTGATATATTACTATATTGTATATTCAAGTAGGTATAACATTCGGACAGGAAATGTAGCCTTCACAGAATACAGTAATCCAAAAACATGCATTAAAACAAACAACAATTACAATGTTAGTACAAAGAAATTACATCACAAATACAAATGGGTAAAGGGGAATGTAGCCACATAATCAAACACGCATTTTAGCTACAAGATATTTAGAATTCTGAAAATAATTATCAAAACCGGAAGAGAATCAAAGAAGATATGACCATTTGAAGGTTGTTTTAATATAGATATAAGAATCGAACAGGAAAAGCAGCATTCAAGGACGACAGTCAACCACAAACACACAGAGAAACATATTTAAAGATGAATAAAAGGCCAAATAAGACATCACAAACACAAAAGCCGGATATGGGAGTCGCCATTTTAAGAACGCCATCATAGTTTTAAATCACCATATATGGTATAATAATAAACAGAATTTAAAGCGAAGAAAATCACTACATATGAATGCATATTATCCTGTGTTGGTCATATAATGCATTATTGCCTTTAAATATAAATATCTTTCGTTATTTATATTTTTTCTATAAATCAGTAAATTATCATATTCATAAATATTCCATATGTGAGCTTGTGGATGTCGGGGTTACAAATACGACAACGCTTTCTGCCAGGGATCGTGGGTTTATTAAGGGTAGATTCAACAATATACGACATAAACCTAAAACATTACAAAACGAATACTTAATATACAAGACTCGGAACATAGACAAACAAGACAAATACGATACAAAACCCACGCGGCGGTATTTCATCATTTTAAACATAATATATATACAAACAATGTCTTACCAGACTCGAAGTAGAGATCGTAGTATTCTACGGAGGCTTTCCATCACTAAGAAGGCTTTCTATCACTCACGTGATAGAACAAAGATACGTTTACATGTATCACAACAATACCATTTGTAAGGTGTTGTTTGTCAGTCAGTCAGAGGAGAAGTGCGGAGAATTGATTAGTTTGGTGGGAAGTGGTGTTAGGACCCAGCATGCAATATAATCGCACACTCACTCAATCGCTCATGACGAGTATATATTTATCAACATACACCGACTGGACATTATAAGCCAGTTAAGGTAAATATTGGAACAGACTACATATACTATGATATAACTCTGTTCCAGTACATTAGGTTAGCATCCACCAATACTACAATACTAATATACAAGACCTGGGTCACATATGGTCATTTAGAACTATGATGTCATAGCTCTCGAAATGACGGCTTCAATATCCGTTTCTACATATCCTTCAAATGGTCATAAAGTATTTGCTGATCATCCGATTTTGATAATTCTTTCCCACTTTTCTAAGAACTCTCAAGAATAAATAGTGTTTTGTTGTGTGACTATCGATGTGGAAAAGACCTTGGGACTTCAAGCCATGTCCTAGGGTGCACCAAACCTCACTCTTAACCTGTCCTCATCCCAATAAAACGGGACAGTGTAAGTTAAGCTAGCCTATATTCTCTAACAAACATAAATAGAAGCAAAGTATTGTATTTGAATCCATAAACAATAGGGAGTTGACAATAGATCAGTGGCAAAAACACCTATCTGAGTTTAAACCAGGTTCTATGGTGCACTAAGCACCTCACTCTTACCCTATTCCATCCCAATAAAACTAAACAGAGTAAATAATATATCCTTCAACAAATTAGGCAGCGGTAATAGGTAATATAAGTATAAAAATACTCAATGCTCATTAGTTATCGATGAAGTATTACATTTCCAATCAAGACCTTTGACGTCTTCAACCGTTAGAACATTCAAAATAATTCAAACGTGAGAAAACATGGTAAACAACGATAACCTTATATTAAAGCAACATTCAAACAAGCAAGATAAATTGCTAAAAACCGGTTGAACCTGCATATTGTCTTCGTTTGGTGTTGGGAGATGGGCAGTTGTGATAATTCGTTTGTATTATGTTCAATCTCTCGAAAATGTGTGTGTTTAATACACGAACATCTATGTCCGATAAGAAATAAAAAAGAATTCAGCAGGTTAGTTAATTGCCCTAGAACAAAACCAAGGGCTTCGGACTTGAATCACACCAAAACCGCGAGCCTGCTGCCTTTGGTATCGATGATCGTCAAGTCCCGCCAACAATGGTACAATAAAAACCCGCTGGAAATATTTTGAGAATATAAACTCAACAGATATTATATAACCGGCTTTTATCAGTCAGACCAAACCCAAAAACTAGACCGTTGAATTAAGAGTTACTCATTTGACGCATATTCAATCACGGGTATTTTAAAAACCTGTAAATCCTATACTTTTAACGAGGACATATATATGGGAAGCCATAACCGTCAAAATGTGGATATTTACAAACCATTCAATGACAGGCCATTTAATTCAATTTGATGACGTACATATTGATTCGATGCGTCGTGTAAACTCGGTTCATTCGTTACAAAGTAAATTGATACAGTTCAAAGTGAAATATTACGGTGTACAATTTCAAACCATACGACGCAAAGTCATTTGATGACGTACATATTGATTCGATGCGACGTGTAAACTCGGTTCATTCGTTACAAAGTGAATTGATACGGTTCGAAGTGAAATGATACGGTGTAAAATTTCAAACCATACGACGTAAAGTCATTTGATGACGTACATATTGATTTGATGCGACGTGCAAACTCGGTTCATTCGTTACAAAGTGAATTGATACGGTTCGAAGTGAAATGATACGGTATAAACTCGGTTCATTCGTTACAAAGTGAATTGATACGGTTCAAAGTGAAATGATACGGTGTAAAATTTCAAACCATACGACGCAAAGTCATTTGATGACGTACATATTGATTCGATGCGATGCAAACGCAATCCGTTCGACAGAAACTGATTTCATTACGTGCAAAGTGAAACGGTGCGACATCTGGCGGCGATATTTGCCACATCACTTGCAAGGCTATTTCCCATACATAATATATGATAAATCAAAGTACTAAAAGTACTGAGAATGCCAGGTTTGATAGGAAAGACTGTATGGATATTTGCACGATAAAATTTCCATAAACTTTACATAGTTTTAGCCAACTTGGCGATCTTTGACGACCTACCGAAATCTTAGAGGGTCATTCCATTCCAAATAGATTGTGATCAATTGTCATTAAACTGTTTCAAATCTAGACTAGAATATTTTTTTTATGAAATTGCTGATGGATAGACAGAGTTGTGTTTTATGGCCAAACTGTCACTCAAGATTACCTCCATGTCTAAAATTGTCATTTACAGAGTGGCGTGTATTAAGTAGTCTTCTGGAAACAAGATGCACAAGAGGGCCTGTATCACTCTGCTGGCTTGAAAAGTCTAAGGTCTACCGAAAAACAGTTTTTTTTAAATCAAAGGCTATAACTCTGATGTGTCTAGTCTGATGCAACTGGTTTTGAACTTGTCCAGGTTCAGTGGCGTAAGCTAGAAAACGTATTCTGCGGCAGGGACAAATAACTTAACAAGAGGCACTACCCATTGATTCAACTTCCCTATGTCTGTCCCACACATTGAAAAGAAACTTTACTGTAGTATTTACTAAAAAAATGAAATACAAATGTATTGGTGGAAAGAAGAATTGAAATTGACTATAAGTAAATACACGGGTAAACGTGACCATAATTTTGATAAATTAATAACAAGAAGAAACAGAACAGAACCTAGTTGGACGAAGTAGGTTAAAATGCTGCAGCCATGTGCTGTTTTAAACGGTGTCCGGTTGGGGCCAGATACAATGTCGCATTGTCGTGGGCAACAATGCGACACCAAACAATGCGACATCGCAACTTTACGATATGACAATGCGACATTGCGATACGACAACTTGACATTGAGATACGACTAAGTTACAATGCAATACGACATCGCGACATAATTGTCACGATGTCGTGACATTGCATTGCGTTGTCGCGACATTGCAATATGACATCGCGACAATTATGTCGCGATGTCGTATTGCAATGTAGCGTTGTGGTATCTCAATGCGATGTCGCGTTGTCGTGACATTGCATTGCGTTGTCGCGACATTGCAATATGACATCGCGACAATTATGTCGCAATGTCGTATTGCAATGTAGCGTTGTCGTATCTCAATGTCGAGTATGTTAAAGTTTTGTAAAGATCGGATGAAAAATGAAGGCCCTTGGCCAGTAGAGATAAAAATCATCAGCTCCAGAAAGTAGGTCAAGATCATAGATGAAATCCATGCATCCAAAAAGATGCACTACCCAAGACACAACTATGTCAAAATAGAATATGTTTTCTTCCAAAGATTAAGCTATAATTAGGTTTAAAACATCTAGTGCATAATGATAGTTCATGAGAGAGTGATGTAAATGTAACAATTAAAGTTATCTGCCCTTTGCTTGGACGGTGAAGGTCACATCCACATTTGCTTTGTCACGTTGCAATGTACAACTCAAGATACAACTATAAGCAAAGTTGTAAAGGTCTAGTGCATATAGTTTGTGAAAAAGTGACCTAAATGCAAAAGTTGAACCTAACACTTATTAAGTTATCTGCCCGTTGCTTGAAGGGACAAGGTCACTTCCACATTTCCTTTGTCACGTCACGTAGGACTACAAGCAAAGTTTGAAAGGTCTAGTGCATACAGTTTGTGAGAAAATGACCTAAACGTAAAACTTGAATGTTGCCGCCGACGCGGCCGGAAAAGCAACACCTATGTCTCTTTTTTTCTTCGAAAAGGCGAGACAAAAACTGTTTGTTCCGGCCTTAGACTATTCAAGCCAGTAGAGTGATACAGGCCCTCTTGTGCATCTTGTTCCTAGAAGACTACTTAATACACGCCACTCTGTAAATTACATAATTTTAGACATGGAGGTCATCTTGAGTGACAGTTTTGCCATAAACACAAATCACAAATCTGTCTATCCATCAGCAATTTCATAAAATAATATTCTAGTCTAGATTTGAAACAGTTTCATGACAAATGATCACAAAATATTTGGAATGGATTGACCCTCTAAGATTTTGGTAGGTCGCCAAAGATCGCCAAGATGCTAAAACTATGTAAAATATATGGAAATTTGATCGTGCAAATATTCATACAGTCTTTCCTATCAAACCTTTCATTCTCAGTACTTTTAGTACTTTGATTTATCATAATATATATGTTATGTAGGGGAAATAACCCTGCAAGTGATGTGGCAAATATCTCCGCCAGATGTCGCACCGTTTCACTTTGCACGTAATGAAATCAGTTTCTGTCGAACGGATTGCG
Source organism: Cyrtodaria siliqua (assembly GCA_037043455.1). Lineage (NCBI taxonomy): Eukaryota > Metazoa > Mollusca > Bivalvia > Adapedonta > Hiatellidae > Cyrtodaria > Cyrtodaria siliqua. The sequence continues at coordinate 32,170 of JAWPHD010015942.1, forward strand.
TTTGCATCGCGCCGACTGTGTTTTCGCCAGATAATTTTACTTACCACCAGACTAAATGTGTTTGCGTTAAACTGATCCATATTGCATCATGCTGATTTACTTTGTTCTGTATCACTTCACATTTTTCGATGAATCGTTTAAGTTTTCATCGTACCGACTTGTATTTGATTGTATTGCATTAGTTTTTTTGTCAATGGTTTGTCATTGCACTGAATGATTTCTATTTGCGTCGTATGGTTTGAAATTTTACACCGTATCATTTCACTTCGAACCGTATCAGTTCACTTTGTAACGAATGAACAGAGTTTACACGTCGCATCGAATCAATATGTACGTCATCAAATGACTTTGCGTCGTATGGTTTGAAATTTTACACCGTATCATTTACTTCGAACCGTATCAATTCACTTTGTAACGAATGAACCGAGTGTATACCGTATCATTTCACTTCGAACCGTATCAATTCACTTTGTAACGAATGAACCGAGTTTACACGTCGCCTCGAATCAATATGTACGTCATCAAATGAATTTGCTTCGTATGGTTTGAAGTTTTACACCGTATCATTTCACTTTGAACCGTATCAGTTCACTTTGTAACGAATGAACCGAGTTTACACGTCGCATCGAATCAATATGTACGTCATCAAATGACTTTGCGTCGTATGGTGTGAAATTTTACACCGTATCATTTCACTTTGAACCGTATCAATTCACTCTGTAACGAATGAACCGAGTTTACACGTCGCATCGAATCAATATGTACGTCATCAAATGACTTCATGTTGAATCAAATGGCCTGTTATTGAATGGTTTGTAAATATCCACATTTTGACGGTTATGGCTTCCCATACATATACATTAGTTTATGACATGAACACCCGGATAGAGTTATGATAAACGGTTTGGTAGTGTAACTGTGCCGTTATTTGGCGGGTTAGTGCCTTTAAAATAAGATATTTTATATTCATATATACTATGCTAGCTATAGTACTGAATGGAACTGTGGCATTCAAAGAACGCAATCAACCGAAACTCGCATTCAAAACATCTAGAAGCAAAATATACGAAACCACAAATCTGGATGGTAAAGACGATGCGGTTGAAACCGTCTCGCCTCTCAGCGCTGCGGGTTTTAATCCCACTTGGAGCTCGACTTGTAAGTGAGAAAGTGTCGATTCTTACGGATGGAGGCATATATACAGTACTGGTTCCTTCCCGGAAAAAGTGGTGGTCTGTCTAGGCTACGAAAAATCGACTGTCGTTATTATAAATAACCTAACATGGGTTGAAAATGATGTAAAATACGATTCAAACAAACAACCAACAAAGACTGAAAAGGGTTGATAACCACCTGAGTAGTCAATTTCAAAAAGGCCGTTTTGATTTTTAACCAAATTCTAGGGCGCAACAAACCTTTATCTTATCCTGTTGTCATCCCAACTAATTGCGACAAGTCAATCAAGAAATCCAAGCCAGACTGTATCGTCTAAGAAACAATGCAGCATTGATTTAATAGGTGATGGAAGAAAAAAACAAACAAAATTGATCAGGTATATATGTATATAAAATATAGAAATCCACAAGTTTGCACAAAATGACTTAGCAAAAGCCAGAGCAAAAAGGGATATACCATTACGAGCATGAAAAGACGAGCTTGAAGACAAACATTAAACTTAACCTCCTTTTCAGAATTGAGACAATATGTCGCGTCATCGCACAATCAGAGACGAAAGCATAGTGGCGAACTGTAAATTGACCAACAACTAAACACGCAGTGCGTTGCAACACGATATGGTCGTTCATAACCTATTGTGATATAACAAGTTTGATAATGATTGTATTAAAAGTGAACATGTCCAAGAACCTGACGAAGGTTGTCTCTGTTACGTTGTATAATCTTGTTTTTGACTGTCGTTTCCTCTTTACCAAGGTCAGTCATTAGGTGAGCGATTCGGGAGATTTGATCCTCTTGTTTGTTGCTGTCTTTATTGTCGCCATTTTGAACAAAATGCTGAGTTACTGACTTAAAATGAATTTGACTCAAACTTAAATACGGTTGTTTTTATAAACGTGAAGACGACATCCCTGCTAAAACTGTTAATATTATTAATCTTTAAGCAAAACATATGGGATTAATTTAGAAAAAAATTGCTACCTTGTAATGTATCAGAAAAATAATATCCCTCATTAAAATGATTGCGTTGCTGCAATATTATCCGAAAAATGTCGAAATGTTGCAATAACAATACTTGTCTGTCACATTAGAGATTTGCATTGAAACAAGTTTCCCACTGATTCAACATTCTGCAACATAATGTTAATAACAAGGATGCCATTTCAAATAAATACCAAGGTTTAGAGATAACGCTCTTTTTTTTTTTGACATATCTTGGTGTTTGCTTTTCTGATACAATATGTGACTGTCATATCTGGAGAATTTATGTATGCATTTAATATGAGTTGACAGTAAGCAGTAGGCCAGGGTCTCCTCTGGGCATCGCCAATGGCACCAAATGAGCAATAAACCAATAAAAACTTGAGAAATACACTCTAACTGGTCAGCCCCACTGTTGAGCTTAGTGTGTGAACATTATTTTGCTTGAGGGCATTACTCTACAGATATAAGCATTATTAGTAATCAATCTATTACATTGAATTGTCCACTATCATTTTCGATTGGATGCTATTTACGTCTGTCCTTTGTTCACCTTCAAGGCTTACTGGTCTTGAAAACAATAAAGTATATGTTTCGAAATTGACTTTAGCAGTTACAAAGAAAACAATTACTACTACAATGAGGCCATTTCAGAAAAATTGGAAATTTGAAAACCAACTGCACTACTTTCATGAATTATTTGACGTAATTTATTGTCAATTGCTAAGTAATTTATATGTTCATATTACTTGGTAACTTGGTAACCAATCTCCATACTCGGCTAAATTGTTAATTGTAGCCTTTGTTAAATAATACAGTGTAAGAAAGGCAATGCAGCAACATATAAAGTTGCGATCTGTTTACAGTGAAATACACTATTCATATACACTATTATTTTATTGAGGCCAATAAATGTGTCTCCTTAATAATCTAATTGTATAATATACTGAAAGGAAAAAGAAACGCATATTGGGTATTTCCGCTATATATTGCATGTTTAATATGCTACTGCTTATCGAATGGTATAGGGCGACATTAGGGCCCTGTCCTTTCGGAAAGAAGGTTTAAACAGCACCGAACACACCAATGATTACCCCTTTAAAGTTTCATTATCGACTTTTTCAAGCGCAATTTCAACATGTATGAATTTTGTGTAACACAGTAAACTTTGACTAATAGGTCTACTAAATGACAGAGCTGTCCTTTCTGTAATCAGTTGTAGCATCTTTTTGAACAAAACACGTTAAGATATATCTGGAATATTAAGTGAAATTAGGTGTCTATAATAGTGTAGTATAGGCATTTGTTTGATTATGCGTTTCTTTTTCCTTTCAGTATATATTCTCTAAATAAATGTATATTGCCATTTAAGCTAAATGGCATTGCAGCCAATTGGCTCTAATTTTTCTGATTTGGCGCATGTGGTGGCGCACAGAAACATATGCCAGAATGGACTTCGGTAGATAATTAGGATGTAGGTATGTGATCACAGTTATCAAAAACGCATTATATGTCAAAACAAGGGCAGATCAGTAATGTGATCTACTTATGGTATATCTACTTATATATGTTGTTTCAAAAAGCAGTTTGTTGGATAACTCTCAATATAGTGAGGAAAACAAATTAAATAATGACGAAGTAAATTTGTACACATTTATGTTTAAGAAAGTTGCTATAGAAAAAGGAAATTGATGAAGTATCTCGACGTGATGCTTGGCATTCGTGAAAATATAAAGTTTTTACACTTCTCGATGAAATACGATCTGTTATTCACTCGAAAACAAACAAATATCCTCTATTTATATTGAAGTAAATAAAACGAATCCTTCATCACCCGATGTGTTAACGGATGTATGTAACATTTATCTGTAGCATTAAGTGTTAAGTATAATTTCTATTTGTCTATTTTTCTATTTTAGGACCGTTCTGTGGCAACATATCTCCCGGCCAGTTTACCATGCCCGGAGACCACGCATACATCCAGTTCGTTTCTGATGATAACGACAATTACTCCGGTTTCAATCTTGAATGGAAAGCACTCCGTAAGTCAGCGAACTTTTGTTAATTATTAATAACGCTTTATTCAAACGTAACAATCACTAAGCTTTGCTTGTTATACGTTATTAAAAGTAATATAACGCCAGTACTTATATATATACGACCTATTGTTAATGTCGAAGTACATTGACAATTTAGGTCTTATTATAATACAGTTGCACTTGTCATTGTTTGTTGTCGGAGGTATCGTTACCATTACGTGGTCCGAGTATTAACTTTCTCAAAGAAGCGAATGAATCGGCTGGGGCTTAATTTTGGCTTTAAACGTTTGCATATTGTAAAATTAAAACATTTAATTTCAAACAGGTTATCGCAGTTTTATTGTCGAAACATCCGTTATAAAATCCTGCTAATATAAGCTTTCCCATCGCTTAATGGAATTAAGGCGGGACCACGTAATGCGATATTGTTTTGATAAATGATTGACAACTAACTTTCTATTAATGGATTATATAACTTATGTATTAAACTGCAGACTTATTTTTGCCCTTATGTTACATCTGTAATACCATGCACCAACCGGTGTAATAATCAAAAAAAAATCTAGTAAAATTAGATAACATGTCACCTATTTGGAATACGAGTCTTGTTGTTTGTAATATGTGTATAATCAGAAATGCGATTCAGCATTCTCACTAAGACATACATAAATGCCCATATGTGTTGTTTATTACTCTATATCCGTATTATTCTTTGTATTAATATATAAGTATACCGTTTCCTAATTTCTCTGGATGTGGTATTTATTGTTAGAGATTTCCTTTTGCCAATTTGAGCGCTGAAGACATGATAATAGTGAGGTTGTGTACACTTAAAATCGATTTAAGCTAACCAGTGGGCCATATTGTCTACTGATCATTCCAAGTCAGTAACCGACCTCTCTCCAACACTCGTTGTGTATAGTAATTTCCATTGTATAGTTAATTTGCTCGTTGTTGTACAGTGCGGACGCATGGTGCCATTGCGTTTTGGTGCTGTGATTTTTATAAGATCACTTTTCTCATTTCAGAGTAGTGTATCACGACACGAAGTACTTGTATACAAAGAAACAGCGCTCCAGCTCGTAAAGATCCATTATTTAGCTGTACTGCGTATGTCTGTGAATTGATTTATAATAAAGGATAGTATACATAAACTAAACTAGTCTATCAGCAAGTGTTCAGATACATCCTTTATGTCCGAGCTTTTTACAGATGACCATTGAAGATACAATTGCGAAACCAAATAAAGCACGACCAGTCAGATGGTTAGGAAATGTTTTGTTTGTTTTACTAACAATATTACGAAACAAAAAATTGCAGCATAGCTGCTGGAAAAAATGTTGGACAATTCTTTTGTTGAAGGAGTTTGAAACAAAATCTGTTTGTGTATTTTTTAGATATTAATTTACAGAATAAACTTACTGCCTGTTGAACTGGTGCTTTGAACTGGTCCGCTGTCCACCCACTGCTTGTAGTTGCTTTCTGAAAAGATAAAGTGTATACGATAGATATAGCACCTATACTTTTCATATATATCAATATTTAAACAGAAATGTTACACTTATATTATGATATAATAGAAACAATATTTTCAATGTCACAATGTTTATCTTTCTACATATCATGACAAACTATTGTGATTTCTACTTACATTCTTCGCACAAATCACAGCTATTATTAAGCTGTAAAGTTATGCAGTTATTTCCCTTTGCACGTAGTCGGTCCATTTCATTCGCAACATCTGGACTGCAAGCGATTGCACCTTCCTCGAGAGCAAGCAAACCCAGGCCCTCTAAATTTTTGACTCTGCTTAGAGCGACATATGTCATGCCAGGGCTAAAGACATCTTTACCAATGTCAAGGACAGCTTGGTCAAGTGTAACACCTTGACTTTTATGAATACTTGCAACCCCTGCCAGCGTTAATGGGAATTGTGTACGAACCAGGACAGCCTTACGCTTGACATAGAATTCAGCAGTAATAAGCTCTATTGCAACTGCATTTGTGTTTGACTCACTATTACTTATATTTCCTACATTTGAGTCAAAGAATCTGACTAACATTTTCTGAGGCATGCACCCACCAGTTGGATTTGTCGGACATACACCGTCCTTCCATATGAAGCCCGTAACTATTCCTCTAGCACCATTCACGAGACCCTCAGATGTATTTATGTTCCTCCTGAGCATTACAACTGAACCTACGCAAAGGTTTAGTTCCTTTGTGAGGCCAGCACACTGTCTGTCATCATCTGGTATGTACTCAGGTGGCACTGAATTTCCCTTAAACAATGCGTTGCCATTTGTAACCTCCACAAAGGCATGCTTAGCTAATATGGTATATGTTACATAAACATGAGAAAGGGTATGTAACCTATGTTGATTGTAGCGGTCGCAACCTTTTAGGATTGGGAAGAAACGAAGCGCATTTTCAAATGTGTCAGCATCTGGAAAGCCATGTGACAAACGTGTTTTTAAAAGATTAATGTCATCGTTTGTGTGTTTCGCTGTTCGCACACGAAGTAATACATCTGCATAAACACGATCATTTTTTTGTCTCATGTTCTGCACAAGCTCAATCAGTGTGAAAAGATCTTTCCACAAATGTGTTTTTCACAGGCCCCTGAAAAAAACAAAGTGACCTGGTGACACAGAAGGTAATTGATAGAAGTCGCCAAGTGCAATGACGTTTAAATCGCCAAAGAAACAATCATCATCAACGCATTTTATGTCATTTAAACGCTGATGAATGTGAACGAAAGTTTCGTAAGACACCATACTTATTTCATCAATGATGATAGTATTGGTGTTTCTCCACTGTTTTCGCATTAGTGCCAATTTTTCGCCTTTCAAGGGAGTATATTTTGGAGATGGTCCATGTTGAACAGGAAGATTAAGTGCACGATGTATAGTAACACCACGAACATTGAAAGCAGCAACACCAGTTGGTGCCGTAACGACAAGAGCTGGGGGAGTCTTTTGTCAAAATATCAAGAGATGATCGCGTGATAAGCTCATGTAACAATTTTATTAAGTGCGACTTTCCTGTTCCACCAGGACCACTTATAAATAGACGAATAGGTTCTGGTTTGTCATTTGTTTCACATTGTTTGTAAATGTTTAGTTGTTTAAAATACTTTTTAACAATTTGAAAGGCCTGTAATTGCTCAACTTTAAGGTCATGAATGAGACCTGCAGATCAGTAAGCCTGGAGAAAGTAATATGGTTCAGTTCCTTGTCATCCTCCTCACCAGATCTTCAGTATCAAGTGCAAAGTTGTGTTCTTTGTCACTTAAATCTTTCTGAAGGATATCATCTGGCAAGTCAAAGAAGTTGATGTTGTCGGGGTCTTCTTTAATAAAATGTTCGGCATCTGGAATGTCATTATCATAGGCCTCAGTGTTAGGAGCAACAACGGGAGCTATGTAATTGCGAAATACACTATCATCCAGAGCTTGAATTTGATTAATTGCTCTTTCAATTTCTTCAGCATATTTATGGCTATCTGGCTGTTGAAGAAGCTGATGACAGCTATGAAAAGCTTCTTCTGCTGTAGAAAAGTCTCTCATTACGCCATGGTAGGTACAGTATGAGAAAGGAGAAATAGTATGTGTCCCCATCTTGCTCTGCAGTAAATTTGGGTGTTCTAAGAACTAACTCACTCTTGCGTTTTGTGACAAAACCAGTTCCATCCTGCATTTTTAATTGCATTTTTACTCTTACTTTCCTTACTTGAGGAGTACCATGTGGCAAAATGAGCTAATGTCATACATTCAAAATCTACTGTTTCAGGTCTGCATTTATATCGTTCAAAGACATTTGAACAAAATATATCTGTGATATCATTTTCCAGATTTCCAGGTTCGAGTTTCGGCTTTAATAGCCTAATGCGCTCCTTTTCAGGCCGAGCATTTAGGAAAATGGATGCCTTGGACGACCCTTGTAATGGTAAGCCACACATCTTAAATGCAGCTTCTTGTGCACTTAATTGTCTATGAGTTAGAAAAACATTTCCAATAGTGTTGAGGTGTTTTTTTGTAGAAGCATCAGGTGGTAGGTAAGACACAGCTTCTCTTAGGGATTTTCCAACGTCTTCACTTTCAGCCTTACATATTTATGAACAAACATACTTGGCTGCTCCATGGGCACTGCCTTCAAGCTGTATATCCATGTTAGCATTCCAGACACGCAAGATGTTTTTATTGTAAGCATTAACATTTTCTGCACCTGGAGCACGTTTGATGGTTTAACAGTGAGAACTGTTTTTCATTTCAACAATATCTTTCAATACTGTCTTTGGAGATACCTTCTTTGGGAATCCAAATCTACATGTTTGGGTTTGTTTCTCATATATATGGCAGGTATGAGTGTGTTTATGTCGCTGAAGTGCTTCCACTCTTTTTCTCATGAATGAGTCATCCTGAGAGATTTCAGTTGAGACGTACTTGTCAATGAAAGCTGGGGCATCAACCCTTCCCTGTACTGTATCAAGATTTGGAGCATCTTGTACCCACCACAGTGTATGTAAATGAGGAGAGCCACGCATCTGGAACTCGATCCGCCAAAAATAATCTGTGATTTCACCTATTGGGCGTTCATCGGACAATATATACGAGTGGATGAGATGATGAACTCTTCTGCAAAAGTTTCTGGCAGTTGTGATTGGATTGGCTATCATGAGTGCTGTCTTTTGTTTCCTTTTTAATTTGGTGACATCATGAGGCGAATTTGGCTGTCCTGTTTGTTGCAGCAGTACAAACATCAGGTCATCGCAGTTCATGTCATTTGCAGAGAGTGTAAGAAAGAAGGTCATTGGAACTTTAGCTTTGATTAATGCTAACAAATCTAACTTTGCAGCATTCCAATAAGCAGCAGAGCCTCTTACACCTTTCATAAAGCCAAAAAGGTTCTCTGGGTAATCAGGATTTTCCTGAAAAGTCTCTTTAACATTGCCCGCAGTAAGATCTCTGGGTCTTTTGTTTGTTTTTGAGCTGCGAATTCTAGCGGCTATGATGATGCCTTCAGACAACTTCTATTTTTCAGTGAGATTAGTTACCCAAAACAAATATGGGAAATTGGACTGCCAACGATTATCACAGGACAGTAGCCTTGATTGGAAATATTGCAAAACAGTCAATCGCAATTTTCTCGGCGTTCTGAGGCCATTTTTACCGTCAGGAAATAAGTCAGGAAATGCCATTTCTTCCAGATAAGAGTCAGAAAAAATGTTTAACGGAGTATTTGTGTTGCGCTGGATAGTATGAACTGGAATGTGGCGGTCGTCAACAAATTTACTGTAATCTGTCTTTGGTAAAACAGGATCTTTTTGTATAACAGAGCATTCTTGCTGCCAACCATCATTGGTACCAGTTTGTACGTCACTCAAATCCTGTGCATCAGAAGAAATGGTGATCACAGGAGGTAAACTTTGTTTTGTAGAAAATGTAGGAATGGTGATCTTAGAGTAGATAATATTGTGGGACTTTAGCCAAGTAAGAGCTGTCAGTTTTTTATCTGTATCTACTATGAACTCTTTTGGGATGGTCCCTTCCTTTTGACTATCAATTCTCACAAGTACCAAACCATGGTGTGAAAACTGGTCTACCTGCTCCTGTACATCATACGCAAAGTTTATAACTTGACCATTCATAGCTTTTTGCCAATGTGGAAGAATTACTACTTTCATATATACATGAGTTAAAGAAATCATTTTTTATTCAGCCACATTCAGGTTTTGTAACTCTTCCGGAATTTTTGAAACTTGTAGCTGATTTAAAATGCACAAAGGGGGTAATTTATTTTGTTTGAAAGAGGTATAGCACCTTGCACACAGAACAATACTAGATTGCTCAAGATTCACTAAGTCTTGCAAAAAAAGGTATCCACTGTTCCTTCATTTCATAACGTTTAATACTAGATGAGTAGTATAACTTCTGACATGACTGACATATGTTGCAATGACCCTCTTGTAAGGCCGTGAGGAACTTAGCACCTGGCTTATCACTGCTGACTTTGACATCCGATTTTAGTTTACGACCTGTATTGGTATTGTTAAGTTTAGTGCAGTGTGGCGGCTGTAAAAAGTCTCCCCGTGCTACGAATCAGTAGTGTTATTTTTTACTGGTCCTTTGGGACCAACGAGCCCAATATAGGTGGCTTTAAAGTAGAATACCGCTTAAGCCGGTGCTAGGGGGCGTGAGAAGTGTTGCTTCTTTCATTACTTCTCATGAACATACTCAATAAAACCGAGTCTGCTGCTTTATTCTCTGAATTGTGTTTGTTGCTCTCAAAGGATCACCTTTATCAGTTTTTATTAACATGCCCACTAGCGTTCGTTTAGTGCAGTGTGGCGGCTGTAAAAAGTCTCCCCGTGCTACGAATCAGTAGTGTTATTTTTTACTGGTCCTTTGGGACCAACGAGTCCAATATAGGTGGCTTTAAAGTAGAATACCGCTAAAGCCGGTGCTAGGGGGCGTGAGAAGTGTTGCTTATTACATTACTTCTCATGAACAGACTCAATAAAACCGAGTCTGCTGCTTTATGCTCTGAATTGTGTTTGTTGCTCTCAAAGGATCACCTTTATCAGTATTTATTAACATGCACACTAGCGTTCGTTTAGTGCACAGTGGCGGCTGTAAAAAGTCTCCCCGTGCTACGAATCAGTAGTGTTATTTTTTACTGGTCCTTTGGGACGAACGAGCCCAATATAGGTGGCTTTAAAGTAAAATACCGCTTAAGCCGGTGCTAGGGGGCGTGAGAAGTGTTGCTTCTTTCATTACTTTTCATGAACAGACTTAATAAAACCGAGTCTGCTGCTTTATTCTCTGAATTGTGTTTGTTGCTCTCAAAGGATCACCTTTATCAGTATTTATTCAGTAGGGATAGAACGGCTACTACCGACAATTTCTTCAGAGACTGGCTCGTTGAAAATGGAATACTCATCTGTGTTTGGGAGACACAATTTTCTCTTTTTGGAAGGCAGAGGAGAGTCTTCATCTATGCAAATTGTGTCTGACTGACCATTTATTGCGAGCATAGGAGGTTCACACAAACAATTGCAGGCAAAATGTATTGGCCTCACCAACATGTAATGTGAATCTGTGTTTAGCAAGGTAATGTATGGACTTGCAGAAGTGACAGTTGATGCAACATTAAACCTTGGAAGAAATCTTTGCCAGGACATGGTTTGACCGAAACGACTAATTACAAAAATTGGAGTTTTCAGCCAAGTTGCACTTGCTTCGATGATGCGTCAGTACGAAACATATTTGGCATGTACTGCTGAACTGACTGTCTTCTAGGATTTAGCTGAATATCAGGAGAAAACATATTTAAATGTTCTAACATAAAAGAAACAACCCCGTGCCTTATAGGAATATGAAAGTCTTCCACACCAAAGAAGTATAAACTGAGACAGCGGAAATAGCAATTTCCATCCCCAATTGAATTTTGTGCATATCGGTCGCAGCTACGTAAAACGTCATCAAAGGCAGTACATGCGCATGTAACATCCATCGATAACTGTTTACAAGGAGGCAAACTAGTTTCTGGAATATTGAAGTACTTTGCAGCTTCAACATGAGAGCAGTGGCATATTTGTGCAGAAACATTGCCACGTGATGGGGGAATACGTGCACTTCGGGACATTTTTTGAGAAGATGAATTAACATCGTTAGGTGGCACATTTGCAGTGTCGGAATATGTCACAATTGACGTATCGGAACAGGCATCCAAGGCAGAATGACTGAATGCATGATTAACATTGGTTCCAATAACTGCATCATTTGCAAATGTATGCATATCAACAGCAGAGGTGGTGCACCAGTTTTTTTGAAATTTTGCATTATTATTACCGTCCAAAGCATTGGTGGTATCAGAATGCATTGTAACATTTGTGCAATCATACTCACTGAAAGTATTTTGCTCAGAGTCAGAAATGGGCGTGTCAGAATGTGTTGCATCATTTACATAATTATGCATTACAGTCTGTGTGTAATCATGATTATGCAAAGCAAGGTCATGGGAAGGATGCTTCTTCGAATAATTATGCTCAGCAAAAGCATTGGCATGGGTAAGATGTGACATAGCCTGTGTGTAGTCATGATCATGCAAAGCAATGTCATGGGAAGGATGTTTCTTCGAATAATTATGCTCAGCAAAAGCATCGGCATGGGTAAGATGTGACATAGCCTGTGTGTAGTCATTATCATGCAAAGCAATGGCAGGGGAAGGGTGTTTTTTTAAATTTGCATAATTATGCTCAGCGAAAGTATCGTCGGACATGGCAGTAAATGTCAAACCCGAGGTATTGTCACTACAGGTTATATTCATAGTAGGATCATAATCGTACTCAGATGTACGATGATCCATTCTGTTAATGTAAAGAAATAGGGATTAATAATTACAGACTGCAAATGGTAATCTTAATGTAACTTGAAACTGAAATAAGCTACAGATAACAACAGGAAAAGTGATATTTTATATATATGCAACAATTACAGTAAACAGTCACCGTTAGGGATCACATACCACCAACTGGATTATATTTACTGTAAGCATATATAGAAATGATGACTACATCGTGTTAATACATGATCCTTATTTTCTACGTTTCCACGGAGTGTCTGCATCAACACTGGAATCCTGAATGGAAGTATCAGTACATTTTTTGGAAGTATCAAACAGCCAGTCGCTGTCACTTTCGCTGCTGGCTATTTCTTCATATTCGATAGAGTGGGAGGTTGACGATATCAAATTTATTTCGAGAGATGTGTATCGAATTTCAGCTCGTAATGAATTAATCAGTTGCTGAAACCAATGTTTTTTTGTTAAAGACAAAGCATGGAGACCATCATAAAGATTGTTATACATATAACGGGTATGTGTCTTCAATGACCTTCCTTTACCACTTCTTTTTTTGTGCTCCTTACAAACAGATAAATGCCATGAAACAGTCCAGCAGCCACGTACACAAAATGTCTGAGCGTTAGAATTAACGATTTTAATTCTAATGTTTAATTCTGCAAGCAGTTTATTTAGATCAGCTTGCTGAGACTGTATATCTTCAGATGAAACGGTAGATTTTTTGACTTTACATAGTCATCATGAATTGCTTGGAGATTTGCCATGGGAATTGTGACAAAGCCCACAAGTGCGGACGGAATGTTTGTCTTTACTGCTGAACGAAAATATAGCAGTTTATGTATAATATCATCTGCTGTAATTGATGACAGTTGGAACTTCAATGCTACCCGTGTGATGCGTTCTCGACAAAATATCGTAAATTCCTGCAGCAATTTTCACAAAGACATGTTTGTTTTGGACCGGAAAATAGTTAGATTTAATAGAACTGCATGTTTTTGACGTCAGTGTTGCAATAGTTGCAATAGTTGCACCCCTTTCAATAATATAACGGAGATTGACATCAGGCGGCTGCTTGTATTTGTCAAAGTTGTTGCCACGAGAGTCAGCAACAAATATGTCAGCAACAAATATGCAAAGATGGGTGTCAAATTCAAAGGGCATTTGTTAGTGAAATATATGGAATTAAACTGTAATATTAACAATGATTACAGAATAAATATGAAATAAATTAATACTATTGTTTTACAACCAAATAAGTTCAGGTATAAACTCTTAAAAGGGCCTGGTCTGGCTGAAAAGAATTCTCAGTGACAGTTTTGACAGGTGGTCTTCTGCTCGAGTGACAGTGTGAAGAATATGTAAACATACACCTGATTGGACGTTACATATTGTGACCGCTCGTGCTGTATTTCAAAACCATGCATTTACTATATTAGTAAGTAACGGTGTGACATCGTGCACAAAGGCAATGATACAATCCTTTTTAGTTGTAAAATAAATTAATTTCATGGATGTTGTATGGGTCTTCGCTTCGTACGAAGCTTAAAACGAGCTCGTTCATTTTTTCCAATTCTAAAACAGGAAGTTTCCCATGTAAACGTCAACTAAGGTGAATGCATTCGTACCAACTCGGTCATTCACCGCTACAGGCTTATTCGAAATGTTGCGAAGTATGTGGGCCACATAGTCTGTAAGTAAATTTTTCGTAGCTTTATATGATTTCTTCTCGGGGCTTCGCTTAGCGCGAAGCTCAATAATAAACGAGCTTCGCTCGTTTTCGGGGCTTCGCTTCGCGCGAAGCTCATTAATAATAAACGAGCTTCGCTCGGTAAATTTAACAGGACATGGAGAACGCGGTAACAATATTTCGTAAAAGTTGAATGATTTGAGGGTTCACTATGCGAATAATGCCAATCTTTTAGCAATGTTACGGGGCTTTCGCTCGTTTTTATTGTTTACACGACTTGTTGTTTACACGACTTGTAAAAGTTTACTTTGCGGTTTTATTTGACTTTTTGCGGTAATCGCCGCCATGACCGAAAAAGCGATTACTACTGGACAACTTCGACGCCGGGCTGCGTCCGGCGAGAATTGTCCAAAAAAAAACAAATTTAAAAATCGGACAGGAAAAGAAGCATTCAAGGACGACGGCCAACAACAGAAACAAACAAAAACTTTAAAGATGAGTAAAAGGCATCATGTGACATCACAAACGCAAAAGGGTTAAAAATAGGCTTACCACCTTGGAACGGTTAGTGACAAAATAGGGGCCGCTGGGAGTTTAAATTACATCACCATAATAGTCAGTTTGTGATAGTCCTTGTCGCAAAAGAGTTCTTAATTACTTTTATATTTTCAAAGTAGATCAGGGTTACGATAATAACATTTTGCAAAGGTTTTCCGAAGTTTATAGTAACGGTTGGAATAGCCTTTTAGTTATACACATATTACGAAATTCAATATTAAAGTCCTCAAAAGTAGATAGAGTAGCGTCTCCGTGCCCGAATGGTTAACTACGTTGCGTTGTAACCTTCGCCTCGACTTATAAGTGAGGAAGTGTCGATTCTTATGGATGGCGGGAGTTGTGCAGTACTGGTTCTACCCAGGAAAAGTGGGTGGTCTGCCTCCACCACAAAAAAGCGACGTCATATATAACCTTGCATGTGTTGAAAATTACGTAAAACACCACACAAACAAATCAAACAAAATCCAAAGTAGATAAAAGTCGAACTGGAAAAGTAGCATTCAAGGACGACAGTCAACCACAAACACACAAATAAACTAATAACAACTTTATATAAAGATGAATAAAGGCAAGATAAGACATCAAAACATACAAGGGTAGACAATAGGTCTACCGCCTTGGAACGTGCAGTGGCAAGAAAGGCCGCTGGGGATTTAAACCAGGTTCTAGGGTACACCAATCTCACTATTACCCTATTGTCATCTCAATAAACTGGACAGTGTAAATAAAGAAATCCACGCCAGGTTATAATCTCTAACAAACAAGTCAGCGTTAATAAGCAGTATAAGTAAAAAGAAATTTAAAAAGATCGGACAGGGAAAGTAGCATTCAAGGAGGACAGTCAACCACAAAACACAGAAACAAACAAGCAAACAGACAAACAAGAAGGCAAAAGTAATAATAAATACAAACGACATCACAAACACAAAAGGGTTGACAATAGGGCTACCGCCGTGAACGTACCCAGGAAAATATAATTTAACCCATATAAAGTTGTTATTAGTTAAAACACATAAATGATCATGCATGTATAATATAACTAGATGGGTGTTCCGCGGAACACGTGTCGCCTGTCAGCGCTTTGTCAGTAAGACACGTATTTTTTGGACCCAGATAAATGACCTTAACAAACTGGCATGACAAAGTTTTCGTGAAGAAAAAAAAGAATATTTAACCCATATATACCTTCAATGTGCCCTTGACCTTTATATTTTTGTATGGCCATGTCGAGATTGTCATGAAAAGTATATATTGAACGATTGATTTAAGAAATAAAAATAATTGAGAAAATTATAGCCAACGTTAAGTTTAGTGAAATAAATGAGCATTTAACCCATTTAATGACCTTCAGTGTGACTTTGTCCTTTATATTGTAGTATGGTCATGTCGATGTTGTCATGATGAGTATATATTGAAAGTTTGATGAAGAAATAAAAAGATTTAAGAAAGTTATAACCAACGTTTAATATTTGTGAAGAAAATGACTCTCTAACCCTTATAATGACATTGAGTGTGACCTTGATCTTTATATTTTAGTATGGTTATGTCGATGTTGTCAGGATGAGTATATATTGAAAGTCTGATGAATAGATAGAAATGAGAAGTTATAACCAACGTTACATTTTTGTGAAGAAAATGACTATTTAACCTTTATAATGACCTTGAGTGTGACCTTGACCTTTATATTTTAGTATGGTTATGTCGATGTTGTCAGGATGAGTATATATTGAAAGTATGATGAATAGATATCAAGATATGAGGAAGTTATAACCAACGTTAAGTTTTTGTGCAGAAAATGACTATTTAACACATATAATGACCTAAAGTGTGACCTTGACTTTTATATTTTAGTATGGTATTGTCTTGTCGATGTTGTCATGATGGGTATATAATAAAAGTCTGATGAAGAAATATCAAGAAATGAGAAAGTTATAAGCATCGTTAAGTTTTCGTGAAGAAACAGATGTGTATTTACCCATAAATTGACATTGAGTGTGACCTTGACCTTTATATTTCAGTATGGTTATGTCGATGTGGTCATGATGAGTATATATTGAAAGTTTGATGAAGAAATGAGAAAGTTATAACCAACTTTATGTTTTCTTGAAGAAAAAACCGAGATTAAACCCATATAATGACCTTCAGTGTGACCTTGACCTTTATATTTTAGTATGGTCATGTCGGTGTGGTCATGATGAGTATATATTGAAAGTTTGATGAAGAAATATCACTAAATCAGAAAGTTATAGCCACGTTAAGTTTTTATGAAGAAAAAACAGATTTTAACCCATATAATGACCTTCTGTGTGACCTTGACCTTCATATTTTAGTATGGTCATGTCGATGTTGTCATGATGAGTATATATTGAAAGTTTGATGAATAAATATCGGCAAAAACGAAAGTTATAGACAACTTTAACTTTTCGTGACGGACTGACGGACAGACTGACGGACTGACGGACGGACGACAAAGTGTTCTTCGAAACATTACGAATATTAAAATCCTCAAGAAGACTACAAACTCTAGAGAAACGAATAGGTTGAGAAATATAGACCCCATAAGAAATCCCCTTCTAAATGGGGATAATTAACAATATCAAAAATTAAAATCATCTCTCTTGTCATATATTTTACTCATTATTTCGCCATTTTCAATAGAGCAATGTAAATCGAGTAAAGAAGCGACAGTGTCAGAAATGTTGGCTTTGTTGAGTAGAAGTTCCTTAGGATAGATAGTATTACCCATAATAGAAATGAAAGATTGTCAATGTTCAATATGTCATCCAAATACCGAAAGGTGTCATTAAATGTTTGGTGCACCCTAGAACCGGTTTAAACCCGCAGTGGCCTACTTTGCCACAGACCGTTCCAAGGCGGTAGCCCTATTGTCAACCCTTTTGTGTTTGTGATGTCATTTGCATTTATTATTACTTTTGCCTACTTGTTTGTCTGTTTGCGTGTTTGTTTCTGTGTTTTGTGGTTGACTGTCTTCCTTGAATGCTACTTTCCCTCTCCGATCTTTTTATACTTCTTTTCAATTACATCTGCCTGGGTATCGGATGAATGACTCAGCATGAACTCTCTTTCATAGCAATACAAAAACTAATCCGCGACAAGAGGTGCACAGTTCGTACGCACACGGATACCAACAATTTGACTATCAATATTTGTTCCTTAGCCGATGAAAATATTATCTAATAAGAAAAAAAACTTCTTGGAAACTCCACATAGTGTAATTGTCTAAACTGCCGTTAGTAAAAAACGCTTTGATATATTACCGGCCAAAAATGTAGTTTTTTCTCTAGCGAAAGTGTTTTGATATAATAAGAGCAATAAGCTTGTCTTTGGTAAGATGATGTGGTAAGATTGTATATAGCGTAAAGTCATAAGTACTTATAGACAAACTTGACGTTTATTACACATCATGAACGTCTCCTGAATTTTTATTAGACCCAAATAAATTAATCCCATAGTTTTCTTACATTTTAGCACAATATTGTTTCACGTGATCTTTAACGCTAGTAAGACTAGAAGTTAAACTTTTGGAGATGTGTGTGGTGGTGCAGCTATCTCAAGATGACCCTAGTGGTTGGGACTAACTCAGGAAAGAATCAATTGACACAAGTTTAATGCAACTTTTAAAATATGTTAAACATATACAATTATTAAGAAAAACAAGCGA
Organism: Cyrtodaria siliqua; assembly: GCA_037043455.1. Taxonomy (NCBI): domain Eukaryota; kingdom Metazoa; phylum Mollusca; class Bivalvia; order Adapedonta; family Hiatellidae; genus Cyrtodaria; species Cyrtodaria siliqua. Next base: position 50,656 of record JAWPHD010015942.1, read on the forward strand.
ATACACAGATGAAATACGAAAAAGACTGTTTTCATGAATGTTTAAGACGTTCGTAGTATCATCACAAATACTGAATGTGTCGACTGAATATATATGAACCTAAAGTGTTGTTGAAGTAACAACAGTGTTGATGATCACACACGTTTAAAAGAATGATGCGCGAGAGCTCATGAATATGATGCGCGACTCCAATGATGGGTGATTGTCATCAAAAGCCTTCTATAAGGGTTGATGACGGGATGAATATGATGACGCGTTGAATAAGATGACGCGATGAATAACATTCACCGAGGATGTTGGGTAACGTTCCTCCAGTGAGGTCTGATGATGGGCCCACCACGTGTCCAGGGGGTTATCGCTCCTTTGAGAACCTGACCATTGTCCAGGTACGGGGACCGTGTCCACCGCTCGTTACGTTATGCGTTGATTCCTGTTGAATCACCCAGAGGGCCTACACACCATAAAGGATAATTTCCACTCCGGGAGGCCTAGGCTGTAATAATACACACTTTTAGATGTCAACAATCTTATACAAGTATCATTACACAAACAACTCGTTATCTAGTAAATATATGTGAGCCACTCTCTAATTATAATGTATATATACAAGTATATCATGTCACCGTTAACCAATGCACCTAAAATACAACGTTATCACTTGAATCTTGTATTACAATTAATGATTTATACGCCTCGGCATACAAACATGTATCTTATCTCACCGTTAACTAATGCACTTACTATACAACGTTATAAATTTAATATGTATTACAATCAATTAATGATCGACTACAGTAATTATATCTAATAAAGTGAACTTCAGAATCATATGCTAGATGTATCAAGTTAATGCTTGAGAACCACATAAAAGCTAACCGTATGTAGCAACATCACGAAACAAAATGGCGACATCCATTGAATACAAATGTACAATTTACAGATATACTGACCACATATTGCCTGTGAATTTTTCACCAATTCAAACGACTGCCCCAATCAAAGCAACTTTCAACATTTCCGGCCACGACTGGAAAACAATGCACTTTATAACCCAACGTTCCGTCCATAACCATGATTTCTCACGTTCATTCCGTGACCCACGTGGCAACAGACGCACACGAAATGACCTTTACACAATTTGCCCTTTAGAGAGAAGATTGTAAAATATCCGTACCTTTACATGCTTGAACGGCCCTGCCGTACTCCCTCTACCGGCGCTATAAAATTGCTCGCTTTTCCGTGGTTCATGGATATGTCATGCAACTGGTGAATTTGTTTCAACTGAACAATGGATTAGCATGTGACTGACAGATGTCGCCAAGTGCTTACAAGATCTATGTACGACCAATACGCTCTACTCGAGATTATTTTGTGACACAGGCATTATAATTCGAAATAAAGCGGGCCTTATACGTTTTTTTATGTAACTTAGGAATCCAGTATATAGTTGCCAGTTTGTTTTGGTTTTCGTCTACCCCGGGCTTGAAAGCAGTGCACCGAGTGATATATGTGGAAACAACATCATCTATTGATTGAACTAGAGTATACGAATTAGTGCTATCGAGTTCCAGAGTTATAATAATTGACGTAATGCTGGTGTCAAGCAATATTTACATTATCATCTGTTTTATCAGCAGCAACTAAAACAAATTTATTCTGAAATCCCGATTTTAAATTACGAAACGTACTTCTAGGTATCGGAGGATGTAAAGCGGGGTTAGCATTATACAAGTTAATACGTGTATCTATAATTTTATAAATTGAATTTTTCCAAGCAAAAAGAGAGTATGGGTCCGCATGTTCTCTACGACGCAATTTTATATTAACATCCTCAATGGATTGGGCGATGTGAGCACGACA